>JAANDH010001095.1:110994-132018 GCA_011799765.1 Nymphaea thermarum
CAATTTGTCAAGAAATGCATCAAATGTCAGTTGCATGCACCATCAATTCATGCTCCAGCATCGTACCTTCATTCGGTCAGCTCACCATGGCCATTCTCCATGTGGGCCTTCGACGTGGTCGGTCCAATCAATCCACCTGCCTCAAATGGACACAGGTATTTTCTTGCAGCTACAGATTACTTCACCAAATGGGTGGAAGCGATCACTTTAAAAACTGTCGAAGGACAACACGTGGTGTCCTTCATTCACAAAAATCTTTTGTGTAGATTTGGCATCCCGCATGATATCGTTTCTGATAACGGTACTCATTTCAAAAATGAGAAAATGTGCAATCTCTGTCACAAACACAAAATACAACATCACTTTTCTGCCCCATATTACCCTCAAGGTAATGGTCAGGCAAAAGCAACCAACAAGATTTTGATTTGTGTCTTAGAAAGGACTGTTGAAACAGGCTGAGATTGGCGCGAGAAAATGCACAATGCACTTTGGGCGTATCGAACCACAATTTGGACACCCACTAATGCTACACCAGCAGAATTGGTATATGGAACGGAAATTGTCCTTCCATTACATGTCCAAAAACCAGCAATGAAATTTGCTGCTCTCATTGAACTCCCAATTAGCAAGTATCAAAAAAAGAGACTTGCTCAATTAGACCTCTTAGATGAGAAAAGACTACAAGCAGCAGAGCATGCCGAAGTCTATCGTAAGAGAGTCGCCCGACATTATGCCAAATCAGTCATTGAAAGAAAATTTCAGGTAAATGATCTTGTTTTAAGATCCATAGTTCCACTCAAGAGTAGACCTAAAGGAAAATGGGCACCGAACTGGGAAGGACCTTATGTCGTCAAGGAGGTTCTACCTCATAATTCTTACCGGCTGATTGACGCCGATGGGGTTGAAATCCCTGATCCAATTAATGCTTTGCATCTCAAGAAATTCTGTACTTGAATTTGCAATTCAAATTTTTCAAAACAATTGTACTTTGACAAGCATGTTCTTATCAATTTTCAAATCAACTAAGGGGCATAGTATCCCTTAGAAAAAGTTTCAAACTTGTGATTTCGATCATTTAAATCATTCATTATAGATGTAATAACAAGTGAGACACATTAGATTAAATATGAGTGAGCAACGAATCACTTGAATCTCATTCATTTTCTTTTAAGGTTGTGATTTCAATCCACTAAATCATTCAATATAGATGTAACAACAAGTTAAGAACATTCAATTAGATATGTGTGATCAAGAGAATCACTTAAATCCCACTCGTATTGATAGGAACTTGTGATTTCAATCTCTTAAATCATTCACTATAGATGTCATAAGAAGTTACACTCATTGGATTAGATACAAGGCATCAAACAAATGCACTGGTCTCATTTGTATCCATGTATACTAGAGATTTTGATCATTTAAATCATTTGTTATGGACATTATAACAAGTGAAACGTATTGGATTAACTAAAAGGGATCATATGAATGACTTGAATCTCATTCCTTTTCATACAAACTTGTGATTTAAATCCACAAAATCATTCAATGTAAATGTAACAACAAGTTAAACACATTCAACAAAATATGTGTGATCAAATGAATCATATAACTCTCTCGTTTTGAAACGAACTTGGGATTTCAATCTCTGAGATTGTTCGTTTGAGATGTAACTACAAGTTGAACTCATTGGATTAGTTTCAAGGGATCAAACAAATGCATGGGTCTCATTTGTATCTACATAAACTAGTGATTTTAATTGATTAAATCATTAATTATAGACATTATAACAAGTTCAACATATTAGATTAACAATAAGGGATCATATGAATAATTTGAATCTCATTCATTATAATACAAACTTGTGATTTCAATCCACTAAATCATTCAATGTAAAGGTATCAACAAGTTAACCACGTTCAATTAATTATGTGTGATCAAATGAATCAATTAAATCCCTCTCGTATTGACACGACCTTGTAATTTCAATCTCTTAGATCGTCCGTTAGGGATGTAACTACAAGTTCAACTCATTTGATTAGATATAAGGGATCAAACAAATGCGTTGGTCCCCTTTCTACCCATATAAATGAGAGATTTTGATCACTAAATCATTCGTTATAGACATTATAAGAAGTGAAACATATTAGATTATTTAAAAGAGATCATATGAATGAGGTGAATCACATTCATTTTCATACAAATTTATGATTTCAATCATTTAAATCATTCATTATAGATGTAATAACAAGTGAGACACATTTTAAATATATGTGATCAATGAATCACTTGAATCTCATTCATTTTCTTTTAAACTTGTGATTTCAATCCACTAAATCATTCTATATGGAATAAGAACAAGTTAAGCACATTCAATTAAATATGTGTGATGAAGAGAATCACTTAAATCCCACTCGAATTGATTGGAACTTGTGATTTCAATATCTTAAATCATTCACTATGGTTGTAATAAGAACTTAAACTCATTGGATTAGATACAAGGGATCAAACAAATGCATTGGTCTCATTTGTATCCATATAAACTACCGATTTTATTCGTTTAAATCCTTCATTATAGACATTATAACAAGGTAATATTAGATTAACAATAGTGGATCATATGAATGAGTTGAATCTCATTCATTTTCATACAAACTTGTGATTTCAATTCACTAAATCAATGAACGTAAATATACCAACAACTTAACCACATTCAATTAAATATGTGTGATCAAATGAATCAATTAAATCCCTCTCGTATTGATACGAACTTGTAATTTCAATCTCTTGGATCATCCTTTAGGTATGTAACTACAAGTTCAACTCATTGATTGAGATATAAGGGATCAAACAAATGCGTTGGTCTCATTTCCACCCATATAAACTAGAGATTTTGGTCATTTAAATCATTTGTCATAGACATTATAACAAGTGAAACATATTAGATTAACTAAAAGGGATCATATGAATGAGATAAATCACATTCATTTTCATACAAACTTATGATTTCAATCATTTAAATCATTCATTATAGATGTAATAACAAGTGAGACACATAAGATTAAACATAAATGAGCAATGAATCACTTGAATCTCATTCATTTTCTTTTAAAGTTGTGATTTCAATCTACTAAACCATTCAATATAGATGTAACAACAAGTTATGCACATTCAATTATATATGTGTGATCAAGAGAATCACTTAAATTCCACTTGTATTGATCGGAACTTGTAATTTCAATCTCTTAGATCATTCGTTAGGGATGTAACTACAAGTTCAACTCATTGGATTAGAAATAAGGGATGAAACAAATGCGTTGGTCCCCTTTCTACCCATGTAAGCTTGAGATTTGGATCGTTTAAATCATTCGTTATGGACATTATAACAAGTGAAACATATTAGATTGACTAAAAGGGATCATATGAATGAGATGAATCACATTCATTTCCATACAAACTTTTGATTTTAATAATTTAAATAATTCATTATAGATGTAATAACAAGTGAGACACATTAGATTAAATATAAGTGAGCAATGAATCACTCGAATCTCATTCATTTTCTTTTAAAGTTGTCATTTCAATCGACTAAATCATTCAATATAGATGTAACAACAAGTTAAGAACATTCAATTAGATATGTGTGATCAAGAGAATCACTTAAATCCCACTCGTACTGATAGGAACTTGTGATTTCAATCCCTTAAATCATTCACTATAGTAGTAATAAGAAGTTAAACTCATTGGATTAGATACAAGGGATCAAACAAATGCATTGGTCTCATTTGTATCCATGTAAACTAAAGATTTTGATCATTTAAATCATTCGTTATGGACATTATAACAAGTGAAACATATTCTATTAACTAAAAGGGATTATATGAAAGAGTTGAATCCCATTTATTTTCATACAAACTTGTGATTTAAATCCATAAAATCATTCAATGTGAATGTAACAACAAGTTAACCACATTCAATAAAATATCTGTGATCAAATGAATCAATTAAATCTCTCTCGTATTGATACGAACTTGGTATTTCAATCACTTAGATCGTTCGTTAGAGATGTAAGTATAAGTTCAACTCATTGGATTAGTTTGAAGGGATCAAACGAATGCATTGGTCTGATTTGCATCTACATAAACTAGTGATTTTAATCGCATAAATAATTCATTATAGACATTCTAACAAATTAAACATATTAGATAAACAATAAGGGATCAGATGAATAAGTTGAATCTCATTCATTTTCATACAAACTTGTGATTTCAACCCACTAAATCATTGAATGTGAATATAACAACAAGTTAAACTCGTTCAATTAATTATGTGTGATCAAATGAATCAATTAAATCCCTCTCGTATTGATACAAACTTGTAATTTCAATCTCTTAGATCAATCGCTACGGATGTAACTACAAGTTCAACTCATTGGATTAGATAGATGGGATCAAACAAATGCATTGGTCCCATTTCTACACATGTAAACTAGAGATTTTGATGATTTAAATAATTCGTTATGGACATTATAACAAGTAAAACATATTAGATTAACTGAAAGGGATCATATGAATGAGATTAATCACTTTCATTTTCATACAAACTTGTGATTTCAATCATTTAAATAATTCATTATAGATGTAATAACAAGTGAGACACATTAGATTAAATATAAGTGAACAATGAATCACATGAATCTTATTCATTTTCTTTTGAAGTTGTGATTTCAATCCACTAAATCATTCAATATAGATGTAACAACAAGTTAAGAACATACAATTAGATATGTGTGATCAAGACAATCACTTAAATCCCTCTCGTATTGATAGGAACTTGTGACTTCAATCCCTTAAATCATTCACTATAAATGTAATAAGAAGTTAAATGAACAAGTTTAGATACAAGGGATTAGACAAATGCATTGATCTCATTTGTATCCATATAAAATAGAGATTTTGATCATTTAAATCATTCGTTATGGACATTATAACAAGTGAAACATATTAGATTAACTAAGAGGGATAATATGAATGAGTTGAATCTCATTCATTTTCATACAAAAATGTGATTTCCATCCATTAAATCATTCAATGTGAATGTAACAAAAAGTTAACCACATTCAATTAAATATGTGTAATTAAATAAATCAATTAAATCTCTCTTGTATTGATTCAAACTTGTAATTTCAATCTCTTTGATTTTTCGTTAGGGATGTAACTACAAGTTCAACTCATTGGATTAGTTTCAAGGGATCAAACAAATGCATTGGTCTCATTTGTATCTACATAAACTAGTGATTTTAATCATTCAAATCATTCATTATTGACATTATAACTAGTAAACATATTAGATTAACAATAAGGGATCATATGAATAAGTTGAATCTCATTCATTTTCATACAAACTTGATATTTAAATCCACTAAATCATTGAATGTGAATATAACAACAAGTTAACCACGTTCAATTAATTATGTGTGATCAAATGAATCAATTAAATCTCTCTCGTATTGATACGAACTTGTAATTTAAATCTCTTAGATCATTCGTTAGGGATGTAACTACAAGTTCAACTCATTGGATTAGATATAAGGGATCAAACAAATCCGTTGGTTCCATTTCTACACATGTAAACTAGAGATTTTGATCATTTAAATCATTCGTTATGGACATTATAACAAGTGAAACATATTAGATTAACTGAAAGGGATCATATGAATGAGATGAATCACATTCATTTTCATACAAACTTATGATTTCAATCATTTAAATCATTCATTATAGATGTAATAACAAGTGAGACACATTAGATTAAATATAAGTGAGCAATGAATCACTAGAATCTCATTCATTTTCTTTTAAAGTTGTGATTTCAATCCACTAAATCATTCTATATGGATGTAACAACAAGTTAAGCACATTCAATTATATATGTGCGATCAAGAGAATCACTTAAATTCCACTCGTATTGATACGAACTTGTGATTTCAATCCCTTAAATCATTCACTATTGATGTAATAAGAAGTTAAACTCATTGGATTAGATACAAGGGATCAAACAAATGCATTGGACTCATTTGTATCCATATTAGATTTACTACAGGGGATCATTTGAATGAGTTCAATTTCATCCATTTTCATACAAACTTGTGATTTCTATCCACTAAATCATTGTACGTCAATATAACAACAAGTTAACCACATTCAATTAAATATCTGTGATCAAATGAATCAATTAAATCCCTCTCATATTGATACGAACTTGGATTAGATACTAGGGATCAAACAAATGCATTGGTCTCATTTGTATCCATATAAGCTACCGATTTTATTCGTTTAAATTATTCATTATAGACATTATAACAGGGTAATATTAGATTAACTATAGTGGATCATATGAATGAGTTGAATCTCATTCATTTTCATACAAACTTCTTATTTCAATCCACTAAATCAATGAACGTGAATATACCAACAAGTTAACCACATTCAATTAAATATGTGTGATCAAATGAATCAATTAAATCCCTGTCGTATTGATATGAACTTGTAATTTCAATCTCTTGGATCATTCGTTAGGTATGTAACTACAAGTTCAACTCATTGATTGAGATATAAGAGATCAAAAAAATGTGTTGGTCTCATTTCTACCCATATAAACTAGAGATTTTGATCATTTAAACCATTCATTATAGACATTATAACAAGTGAAACATATGAGATTATCTAAAGGAGATCATATGAATGAGATGAATCACATTCATTTTCATGCAAACTTGTGATTTCAATCTTTTAGATCATTCATTATAGATGTAATAACAGGTGAGACACATTAGATTAAATATAAGTGAGCAATGAATCACTTGAATCTCATTCTTTTTCTTTTAAACTTGTGATATCAATCCACTAAATCATTCAATATAGATGTAACAACAAGTTAAGCACATTCAATTAGATATGTGTGATCAAGAGAATCACTTAAATCCCACTCGTATTGATAGAAACTTGTTATTTCAATATCTTAAATCATTCAATATAGATGTAATAAGAAGTTACTCATTGGATTAGATACAAGGGATCAAACAAATGCTATGGTCTCATTTGTATCCATGTAAACTAAAGATTTTGATCATTTAAATCATTCATTATGGACATTATAACAAGTGAAACATATTCGATTAACTAAAAGGGATTATATGAAAGAGTTGAATCTCATTCATTTTCATACAAACTTGTGATTTAAATCCATAAAATCATTCAATGTGAATGTAACAACAAGTTAACCACATTTAATAAAATATGTGTGATCAAATGAATCAACTAAATCCCTCTCGTATTGATACGAACTTGGTATTTCAATCACTTAGATCGTTTGTTAGAGATGTAAGTATAAGTTCAACTCATTGGATTAGTTTGAAGTGATCAAACGAATGCATTCGTCTCATTTGCATCTACATAAACTAGTGATTTTAATCGCATAAATAATTCATTATAGACATTCTAACAAGTTAAACATATTAGATAAACAAGAAGGGATCAGATGAATAAGTTGAATCTCATTCATTTTCATACAAACTTGTGATTTCAATCCACTAAATCATTGAATGTGAGTATAACAACAAGTTAAACTCGTTCAATTAATTATGTGTGATCAAATGAATCAATTAAATCTCTCTCGTATTGATACGAACTTGTAATTTCAATCTCTTAGATCAATCGTTACGGATGTAACTACAAGTTCAACTCATTGGATTAGATATATGGGATCAAACAAATGCATTGGTCCTATTTCTACACATGTAAACTAGAGATTTTGATAATTTAAATCATTCGTTATGCACATTATAACAAGTGAAACATATTAGATTAACTAAAAGGGATCATATGAATGAGATGAATCACATTCATTTTCATACAAACTTATGATTTCAATCATTTAAATCATTCATTATAGATGTAATAACAAGTGAGCCACATTAGAGTAAATATAAGTGAGCAATGAATCACTTGAATCTCATTCATTTTCTTTTAAAGTTGTGATTTCAATCCACTAAATCATTCAATATATATGTAACAACATGTTAAGAACATTCAATTAGATATGTGTGATCAAGAGAATCACTTAAATCTCACTCGTATTGATAGGGACTTGTGACTTCAATCCCTTAAATCATTCACTATAGATGTAATCAGAAGTTAAATGAATAAGTTTAGATACAAGGGATCAGACAAATGCATTGATCTCATTTGTATCCATATAAACTAGAGATTTTGATCATTTAAATCATTCTGGATTAACTACAGGGGATCATTCGAATGAGTTGAATCTCATTCATTTTCATACAAACTTGTGATTTCAATCCACTAAATCATTGAACGTGAATATAACAACAAGTTAACCACATTGAATTAAATTTGTGTGATCAAATGAATCAATTAAATCACACTCGTATAGATACGAACTTGTAATTTCAATCTCTTAGATCATTCGTTAGGGAAGTAGCTACAAGTTCAACTCATTGGATTAGTTATAAGGAATCAAACAAATGCATTGGTCCCATACCCATATAAACGAGAGATTTTGATCATTTAAATAATTCATTATAGACATTATAACAAGTGAAACATATTAGATTATCCAAAAGGGATCATATGAATGAGTTGAATCACATTCATTTTCATGCAAACTTGTGATTTCAATCATTTAGATAATTCATTATAGATGTAATAACAGGTGAGACACATTAGATTAAATATAAGTGAGCAATGAATCACTTGAATCTCATTCATTTTCTTTTAAACTTGTGACATCAATCCACTAAATCATTCAATATAGATGTAACAACAAGTTAAGCACATTCAATTTGATATGTGTGATCAAGAGAATCACTTAAATCCCACACGTATTGATAGGAACTTGTGATTTTAATCCCTTAACAAATGCATTGGTTTCATTTGTATCCATATAAACTACTGATTTTAATAATTTAAATCATTCATTATAGACATTATAACAAGTGAATATTAGATTAAGCATAGGGGATCATATGAATGAGTTGAATCTCATTCATTTTCATACAAACTTGTGATTTCAATACACTAAATCGTTGAATGTAAATATAACAACAAGTTGACCACGTTCAATTAAATATGTTTGATCAAATGAATCAATTAAATCCCTCTTGTATTGATACCAACTTGTAATTTCAATCTCTTAGATCATTTGTTAGGGATGTAACTACAAGTTCGAATCATTGGATTTGATATAACAGATCAAACAAATGCGTTGGTCCGATTTCCATCCATATATACTAGAGATTTTGATCACTTAAATTAGTCATTATAGACATTATAACAAGTGAAACAAATTGGTTTAACTAAAAGGGATCATATGAATGAGATGAATCACATTCATTTTCATGTAAACTTGTGATTTCAATCATTTAAATCATTAATTATAGATGTAATAACTGGTGAGACACATTAGATTAAATATAAGTGAGCAATGAATCACTTGAATCTCATTCATTTTCTTTTAAAGTTGTGATTTCAATCCACTAAATCATTCAATATAGATGTAACAACAAGTTAAAAACATTCAATTAGATATGTGTGATCAAGAGAATCACTTAAATCCCACTCGTATTGATAGGAACTTGTGATTTCAATCCCTTAAATCATTCACTATAGATGTAATAAGAAGTTAAACTCATTGGATTAGATACAAGGGATCAAACAAATGCATTGGTCTCATTTGTATCCATGTAAACTAAAGATTTTGATCATTTAAATCATTCGTTATGGACGTTATAACAAGTGAAACATATTCAATTAACTAAAAGGGATTATATGAAAGAGTTGAATCTCATTCATTTTCATACAAACCTGTGATTTAAATCCATAAAATCATTCAATGTGAATGTAACAACAAGTTAACCACATTCAATAAAATATGTGTGATCAAATGAATCAATTAAATCTCTCTCGTATTGATATGAACTTGGTATTTCAATCACTTAGATCGTTCGTTAGAGATGTAAGTATAAGTTCAACTCATTGGATTAGTTTGAAGGGATCAAACGAATGCATTGGTCTCATTTGCATCTACATAAACTAGTGATTTTAATCGCATAAATAATTCATTATCGACATTCTAACAAGTTAAACATATTAGATAAACAATAAGGGATCAGATGAATAAGTTGAATCTCATTCATTTTCATACAAACTTGTGATTTCAACCCACTAAATCATTGAATGTGAATATAACAACAAGTTAAACTCGTTCAATTAATTATGTGTGATCAAATGAATCAATTAAATCCCTCTCGTATTGATACGAACTTGTAATTTCAATCTCTTAGATCAATCGTTAGGGATGTAACTACAAGTTCAACTCATTGGATTAGATATATGGGATCAAACAAATGCATTGGTCCCATTTCTACACATGTAAACTAGAGATTTTGATCATTTAAATCATTCGTTATGGACATTATAACAAGTGAAACATATTAGATTAACTAAAAGGGATTATATGAATGAGATGAATCACATTCATTTTCATACAAACTTGTTATTTGAATCATTTAAATAATTCATTAAAGATGTAATAACAAGTGAGAAAGATTAGATTAAATATAAGTGAGCAATGAATCACTTGGACCTCTTTCATTTTCTTTTAAAGTTGTGATTTCAATCCACTAAATCATTCAATATAGATGTAACAACATGTTAAAAACATTCAATTAGATATGTGTGATCAAGAGAATCACTTAAATCCCACTCGTATTGATAGGAACTTGTGACTTCAATCCCTTAAATCATTCACTATAGATGTAATAAGAAGTTAAATGAATAAGTTTAGATACAAGGGATCAGACAAATGCATTGATCTCATTTGTATCCATATAGACTAGAGATTTTGATCATTTAAATCATTCGTTATGGACATTATGACAAGTGAAACATATTAGATTAACTAAAAGGGATCATATGAATGAGTTGAATCTCATTCATTTTCATACAAACATGTGATTTCCATCCATTAAATCTTTCAATGTGAATGTAATAAAAAGTTAACCACATTCAATTAAATATGTGAGATTAAATAAATCAATTAAATCTCTCTTGTATTGATTCAAACTTGTGATTTCAATCTCTTTGGTTTTTTGTTAGGGATGTAACTACAAGTTCAACTCGTTGGATTAGTATTATGGGATCAAACAAATGCATTGGTCTCATTTGTATCTACATAAACTAGTGATTTTAATCATTCAAATCATTCATTATTGACATTATAACTAGTTAAACATATTAGATTAACAATAAGGGATCATATGAATGAGTTGAATCTCATTCATTTTCATACAAACTTGTTATTTAAATCCACTAAATCATTGAATGTTAATATAACAACAAGTAAACCACGTTCAATTAATTATGTGTGATCAAATGAATCAATTAAATCTCTCTCGTATTGATACGAACTTGTAATTTCAATCTCTTAGATCATTCGTTAGGGATGTAACTACAAGTTCAACTCATTGGATTAGATATAAGGGATCAAACAAATGCATTGGTCCCATTTCTACACATGTAAACTAGAGATTTTGATCATTTAAATCATTCGTTATGGACATTATAACAAGTGAAACATATTAGATTATTTAAAAGAGATCATAAGAATGAGGTGAATCACCTTCATTTTCATACAAATTTGTGATTTCAATCATTTAAATAATTCATTATAGACGTAATAACAAGTGAGACACATTAGATTAAATATAAGTGATCAATGAATCACTTGAATCTCATTCATTTTCTTTTAAACTTGTGATTTCAATCCACTAAATCATTCTATATGGATGTAAGAACAAGTTAAGCACATTCAATTAAATATGTGTGATGAAGGTAATCACTTAAATCCCACTCGTATTGATAGGAACTTGTGATTTCAATCTCTTAAATCATTCACTATGGTTGTAATAAGAAGTTAAACTCATTGGATTAGATACAAGGGATCAAACAAATGCATTGGTCTCATTTGTATCCATATAAACAATCGATTTCATTCGTTTAAATCATTCATTATAGACATTATAACAAGGTAATATTAGATTAACTATAGTGGATCATATGAATGAGTTGAATCTCATTCATTTTCATACCAACTTGTGATTTCTATCCACTAAATCAATGAACGTGAATATACCAACAAGTTAACCACATTCAATTAAATATGTGTGATCAAACGAATCAATTAAATCCCTCTCGTATTGATATGAACTTGTAATTTCAATTTCTTGGATCATTCGTTAGGTATGTAACTACAAGTTCAACTCATTGATTGAGATATAAGGGATCAAACAATTGTGTTGGTCTCATTTCTACCCATATAAACTAGAGATTTTGATCATTTAAACCATTCATTATAGACAATATAACAAGTGAAACATATTAGATGTAATAACAGGTGAGACACATTAGATTAAATATAAGTGAGCAATGAATCACTTGAATCTCAATCCACTAAATCATTCAATATAGATGTAACAACAAGTTAAGCACATTCAATTAGATATGTGTGATCAAGAGAATCACTTAAATCCCACATGTATTGATAGGAATTTGTGATTTCAATCCCTTAAATCATTCACTATGGATGTAATAAGAAGTTCAACTCATTTGATTACATAGAAGGGATCTAACAAATGCATTGGTCTCATTTGTATCCATATAAACTACTGATTTTAATAGTTTAAATCATTCATTATAGACATTATAACAAGTGAATATTAGATTGAGCATAGGGGATCATATGAATGTGTTGAATATTATTCATTTTCATACAAACTTGTGATTTCAATACACTAAATCATTGAATGTAAATATAACAACAAGTTGACCACGTTCAATGAAATATGTGTGTTCAAATGAATCAATTAAATCCTTCTTGTATTGATACGAACTTGTAATTTCAATCTCTTAGATCATTGGTTAGGGATGTAACTACAAGTTCAACTCATTGGATTAGATATAACGGACCAAAAAATGTGTTGGTCCCATTTCTACCCATATAAACCAGATATTTTGATCATTTAAATGATTCGTTATAGACATTATAACAAGTGAAACATATTAGATTATCTAAAAGGGATCATATCAATGAGATGTATCACATTCATTTTCATACAAACTTGTGATTTCAATCATTTCAATCATTTATTATAGATGTAATAACAAGTGAGACACATTAGATTAAATATAAGTGAGCAATGAATCACTTGAATGTCATTCATTTTCTTTTAAACTTGTGATTTCAATCCACTAAATCATTCTATAAGGATGTAACAACAAGTTAAGCACATTCAATTAAATATGTGTGATCAAGAGAATCACTTAAATTCCACTCGTATTGATAGGAACTTGTGATTTCAATCCCTTAAATCATTCACTATTGATGTAATAAGAAGTTAAACTCATTGGATTAGTTACAAGGGATCAAACAAATGCATTGGTCTCATTTGTATCCATATAAACTTGTGATTTTAAAAATTTGAATCATTCATTCTAGACATTATAACTTGTGAATATTAGATTAACTACAGGGGATCATTTGAATGAGTTCAATTTCATTCATTTTCATACAAAGTTGTGATTTCTATCCACTAAATCATTGTACGTGAATATAACAACAAGTTAACCACATTCAATTAAACATGTGTGATCAAATGAATCAATTAAATCCTTCTCGTATTGATACGAACTTGTAATTTCAGTCTCTTAGATCATTCGTTAGAGATGTAACTACAAGTTCAACTCATTGGATTAGATATATGGGATCAAACAAATGTGTAGGTCTCATTCCCATATAAACGAGAGATTTGGATCATTTAAATCATTCGTTATAGACATTATAAGAAGTGAAACATATTTGTAGGTACATATCTAACGAAGGATCTAAGAAATTGAAATCACAATTTCGTATCAATACGAGAGAGATTTAACTAATTCATTAGATCACACATATTTAATTGAATGTGGTTAACTTGTTGTTACATTCACATTGAATGTTTTAGTGGATTGAAATCACACATTTGTATGAAAATGAATGAGATTCAACTCATTCATGTGATCCTTTATTGTTAATCTAATATTTTTAACTTGTTATAATGTCTATAATGAATCATTAAAATGATTAAAATCACTAGTTTATATAGTTACAAATGGGACCAATGCATTTGTTTGATCCCTTGTAACTAATCCAATGAGTTGACATTTTAGTTACATACCTAACGAACGATCTAAGAAATTCAAAACACAAGTTCGTGTCAATACGAGTGAGATTTAATTGATTCATTTGATCACACGTATTTAATTGAATGTGGTCAACTTGTTGTTACATTCACATTGAAAGATTTAGTAGATTGAAATCACAAGTTAATCCTTTATTTTTAATCTAATATTCACTTGTTATAATGTCTATAATGAATGACTTGCGTGATTAAAATCACTAGTTTATATGGATACAAATGGGACAAATGTAATTGTTTGATCCCTTGTATCTAATCCAAAGAGTTTAACATCTTATTAAATCCATAGTGAATGATTTAAGGGATTGAAATCACAAATTCCAATTAATACGAGTGAGATTTAAGTGATTCTTTTTATCACACATATTTAGTTAAATATGCTTAACTTGTTATTACATCCATATAGAATGATTTAGTGGATTAAGATCACAACGTTAAATGAAAAAGAATGAGATTCAAGTGTTTCATTTGCTCACTCATAACTAATCTAATGTGTCTCATTTGTTATTACATCAATAATGTATGATTTAAATGATTAAAATAACAAGTTTATTTGTATGCAAATAGGATCCACGCATTAGTTTGATCTCTTGTAGCTAATCCAATCAGTTGAACTTGTTGTTATATCTATAATAATGATCTAACGGATTGAAATCACAAGTTTCTATCATAAAAGTGAGATTTAATTGAGCATTGGTCTGCATTCATTATAGATGTAATAACAAGTGAGACACATTATATTAAATATAAGCGAGCAATGAATCACTTGAATGTCATTAATTTTCTTTTAAAGTTGTGATTTCAATCCATTATATCATTCAATATAGATGTAACAACAAGTTAAGAACATACAATTAGATATGTGTGATCATGAGAATCACTTAAATCCCACTCGTATTGATAGGAACATGTGATTTCAATCCCTTAAATAATTGACTATAGAAGTAATAAGAGGTTAAACTCAATGGATTAGATACAAGGCATCAAACAAATGCATTGGTCTCATTTATATCCATATAAACTAGAGATTTTGATCGTTTAAATCATTCGTTATGGACATTTTAACAAGTGAAACATATTAGATTAACTAAAAAGGATCATATGAATGAGTTGAATCTTGTTCATTTTCATACAAACTTGTTATTTAAATCCAAAAAATCTTTCAATGCGAAGGTAACAACAAGTTAACCACATTCAATAAAATATGTGTGATCAAATGAATCAATTAAATCTCTCTCGTATTGATAAGAAATTGAGATTTCAATCTCTTAAATCATTCGTTAGAGATGTAACTCCATGTTCAACTCATTGGATTAGTTTCAAGGGATCAAACGAATGCATTGGTCTCATTTGTATCTACTTAAACTAGTGATTTTAATCGATCAAATCATTCATTATTGACATTATAACAAGTTAAACATATTAGATTAACAATAAGGGATCATATGTATAAGTTGAATCTTATTCATTTTCATACAAACTTGTGATTTCAATCCACTAAATCATTAAATGTGAATATAACAACAAGTTAACCACGTTCAATTAAATATGTGTAATCAAATGAATCAATTAAATCCCTCTCGTATTGATATAAACTTGTAATTTCAATCTCTTAGATCTTTTGTTAGGGATGTGACAACAGTTTCGACCCATTGGATTAGATATAAGGGATCAAACAAATGTGTTGGTCCCATTTCTACCCATAAAAACAAGAGATTTTGACCATTTCAATCATTCGTTATGGACATTTTAACAAGTGAAACATATTAGATTAACTAAAATGGATCATATGAATGACATGAATCACATTCATTTTCATAAAAACCTGTGATTTCAATCATTCATTTATTATAGATGTAATAACAAGTGAGACACATTAGATGAAATATAAGTGAGCAATGAATCACTTGAATGTCATTAATTTTCTTTTAAAGGTGTGATTTCAATCCATTATATCATCCAATATAGATGTAACAAGAAGTTAAGAACATTCAATTAGATATGTGTGATCAAGAGAATCACTTAAATCCCACTTGTATTGATAGGAACTTCAGATTTCAATCCCTTAAATCATTCACTATAGAAGTAATTAGAAGTTAAACTCATTGGATTAGATACAGGGGATCAAACAAATGCATTGGTCTCATTTGTATCCTTATAAACTAGAGATTTTGATCATTTAAATCATTCGTTATGGACATTATAACAAGTGAAACATATTAGATTAACTAAAAGGGATCATATGATTGAGTTGAATCTCATTCATTTCAACACAAACTTGTGATTTAAATCCACAAAATCATTCAATGTAAATGTAACAACAAGTTAACCACATTCAATAAAATATGTGTGATCAAATGAATCAATTAAATCTCTCTCGTATTGATATGAACTTGGGATTTCAATCTCTTAGATCGTTTGTTAAAGCTGTAACTCCAAGTTCAACTCATTGGATTAGTTTCATCCCTAGTTTGCTTACGTAACCAGAGTAAACATAGATGTATTTGATCACTAAAATATCATTCAAATCATTCATTATTGACATTATAACTAGTTAAACATATTAGATTAACAATAAGGGATCATATGAATAAGTTGAATCTCATTCATTTTCATACAAACTTGTGATTTCAATCCACTAAATCATTGAATGTGAATATAATAACAAGTTAAATCAGATCAAATGAATCAATTAAATCCCTTTCGTATTGATACGAACTTGTAATTTCTATCCATAAAAACTAGAGATTTTGATCATTTAAATCATTCGTTAGGGATGTAACTACAAGTTCGACTCATTGCATTAGATATAAGGGATCATACAAATGCGTTGGTCCCATTTCTACCCATAAAAACTAGAGATTTTGATCATTTAAATCATTTGTTATGGGCATTATAACAAGTGAAACATATTAGATTAACTAAAAGGGATCATATGAATGAGATGAATCACATTCATTTTCATACAAACTTGTGATTTCAATCATTTAAATCATTCATTATAGATGTAATAACAAGTGAGACACATTGGATTAAATATAAGTGAGCAACCAATCACTTGAATCTCAATCATTTCCTTTTAATGTTGTGATTTCAATCTACTAAATCTTTCAATATATATGTAACAACAAGTTAAGAACATTCAATTAGATATGTGTGATAAAGAGAATCACTTAAATCTCAGTCGTATTGATAGGAACTTGTGATATCAATCCCTTAAATCATTCATTATAGAAGTAATTAGAAGTTAAACTCATTGGATTAGATACAGAGAATCAAACAAATGCATTGGTCACATTTGTATCCTTATAAACTAGAGATTTTGATCATTTAAATAATTCGTTATGGACATTATAACAAGTGAAACATATTCGATTAACTAAAAGGGATCATATGATTGAGTTGAATCTCATTCATTTCAATACAAACTTGTGATTTAATTCCACAAAATCATTCAATGTGAATGTAACAACAAGTTAACCACATTCAATAAAATATGTGTGATCAAATGAATCAATTAAATCTCTCTCATATTGATACGAACTTGAGATTTTAATCTCTTAGATCGTTCGTTAGAGATGTAACTACTAGTCCAACTCATTGGATTAGTAACAAGATTTGCCACAATTGTATCTACACAAACTAGTGCTTTTAATTGTTTAAATCATTCATTATAGACATTATAACAAGTTAAACATATTAGATTAACAATAAGGGATCATATGAATAAGTTGAATCTCATTCATTTTCATATAAGCTTGTGATTTCAATCCATTAAATCATTGAATGTAAATATAACAACAAGTCAATCACGTTCAATTAAATATGTGAGATCAAATGAATCAATTAAATTCCTCTCGTATTGATACGAACTAGTAATTTCAATCTCTTAGATCATTCGTCAGGGGTGTAACTACAAGTTCAACTCATTGGATTAGATAAAAGAGATCAAACAAATGCGTTGGTCCCATTTCCACCCATGTAAACTAGAGATTTTGATCATTTAAATCCTTCGTTGTGGACATTACAACAAGTGAAACATATTAGATTAACTAAAAGGGATCATATGAATGAGATGAATCACATTCATTTTCATACAAACTTGTGATTTCAATCATTTAAATCATTCTTTATATATGTAATAACAAGTGAGACACATTAGATTAAATATAAGTGAGCAATGAATCACTTGAATCTCATTCATTTTCTTATAAAGTTGTGATTTCAATCCACTAAATCATTCAACATCGGATATAATAACAAGTTAAGAACATTCAATTAGATATGTGTGATCAAGAGAATCACTTAATTCCCACTCGTATTGATAGGAGCTTGTGATTTCAATCCCTTAAATCATTCACTATAGTTGTAATGAGAAGTTAAACTCATTGGATTGGATACAAGGGATCAAACAAATGCATTGGTCTCACTTGTATCCAAACAAACTAGAGACTTTGATCGTTTAAATCATTCGTCATGGACATTATAACAAGTGAAACATATTAGATTAACTAAAAGGATCATATGAATGAGTTGAATCTCATTCATTTTCATACAAACTTGTGATTTAAATCCAAAAAATCATTCAATGTGAATGTAACAACAAGTTAACCACAATCAATAAAATATGTGTGATCAAATGAATCAATTAAATCTCTCTCGTATTGATACAAACTTGGGATTTCAATATCTTTGATCGTTCGTTAGAGATGTAACTCCAAGTTCAACTCATTGGATTAGTTTCAAGGGATCAAACGAATGCATTGGTCTCATTTGTATCCACATAAAGTAGTGATTTTAATCGTTCAAATCATTCATTATTGACATTATGACAAGTTAAACATATTAGATTAACAATAAGGGATCATATGAATAAGTTGAATCTCATTCATTTTCATGCAAACTTGTGATTTCAATCCACTAAATCATTGAATGTGAATATTACAACCACGTTCAATTAAATATGTGTGATCAAATGAACCAATTAAATCCCTCTCGTATTGATACGAGTTTATGAATGAGATGTATCACATTCATTCTAGTACAAACTTGTGATTTCAATCATTTAAATCATTCATTATAGATGTAATAACAAAAGAGAGACATTAGATTAAAAATATTGTGTGCAATGAATCACTTGAATCTCCTTCATTTTCTTATAAAGTTGTGATTTCAGTCCACTAAAACATTCAATATAGATGTAACAACAAGTTAAGAACATTAAATTAGATATGTGTGATCAAGAGAATCACTTAAATCCCACTCGTATCGATAGGAACTTGTGATTTCAATCCCTTAAATCATTCACTATAGATGTAATAAGAAGTTAAACTCATTGCATTATATACAAGTGATCAAACGAATGCATTGGTCTCATTTGTATCTACATAATCTAGTGATTTTAATCATTTAAATCATTCATTATAGACATTATAACAAGTTAAACATATTAGATTAACAATAAGGTATCATATGAATAAGTTGAATCTCATTGATTTTAATACAAACTTGTGATTTAAGTCCACCAAATCATTGAATGTGAATATAACAACAAGTTAACCACGTTCAATTAAATATGTGTGATCAAATGAATCAATTAAATCCCTCTCATATTGATATGAATTTGTAATTTCAATCTCTTAAATCATTCGTTAGGGATGTAACTACAAGTTTGACTCTTGGATAAGATATAAGGGGTCAAACAAATGCGTTGGTCCCATTTCCACCCATGTAAACTAGAGATTTTGATCATTTAAATCATTCGTTATGGACATTATAACAAGTGAAACATATTGGATTAACTAAAAGGGATCATTTGAATGAGATGAATCACATTCATTTTAATACAAACTTGTGATTTCAATCATTAAATCATTCATTATAGATGTAATAACAAGTGAGACACATTAGATTAAATATGAGTGAGCATTGAATCACTTGAATTTCATTCATTTTCTTTTAAGGTTGTGATTTCAATCCACTAAATCATTCAATGTAGATGTAACAACAAGTTAAGAACATTCAATTTGATATGTGTCACACGTATTGATAGGAACTTGTGATTTCAATCCCTTAAATCATTCACTATAGATGTAATAAGAAGTTAAACTCATTGGATTAGATACAAGTGATCAAACAAATGCATTGGTCTCATTTGTATCCATATAAAGTGGATATTTTGATAATTTAAATCATTCTTTATGGGCATTATAACAAGTGAAACATATTACATTAACTAAAAGGGATCATATGAATGAGTTGAATCTCATTCATTTTCATACAAACTTGAGATTTAAATCCACAAAATCATTCAATGTGATTGTAACAACAATTTAACCACATTCAACAAAATATGTGTGATCAAATGAATCATATAAATCTTTCTCGTATTGATACGAATATGGGATTTAAGTCTCCTAGATCGTTAGTTAGAGATGTAATTGCAAGTCCAACTCATTGGATTAGTTTCAAGGGATCAAACGAATGCATTCGCCTCATTTATATCTACATAAAATAGTGATTTGAATCGTTTAAATCATTCATTATAGACATTATAACAAGTTAAACATATTAGATTAACAATAAGGGGTCATATGAATAAGTTGAATCTCATTCATTTTCATACAAACTTGTGATTTCAATCCACTAAATCATTGAATGTGAATATAACAACAAGTTAACCACATTCAATTAAATATGTGCGATCAAATGAA
>JAANDH010001095.1:132026-145290 GCA_011799765.1 Nymphaea thermarum
AGATTAAAAATAAGGCATTATATGAATAAGTTGAATCTCATTCATTTTCATACAAACTTGTGATTTCAATCCGCTAAATCATTAAATGTGAATATAACAACAAGTTAACCACGTTCAATTAAATATGTGCGATCAAATGAATCAATTAAATCCCTCTCGTATTGATACGAACTTGGGATTTCAATCTCTTAGATCATTCATTATGGATGTTACTACAAGTTTAACTCATCGGATTAGGTATACGGGATCAAACAAATGCGTTGGTCCCATTTCTACACATGTAAACTAGAGATTTTGATCATTTAAATCATTCGTTGTGGACATTATAACAAGTGAAACATATTAGATTAACTAAAAGGGATCATATGAATGAGATGAATCACATTCATTTTCATAACAAACTTGTTATTTCAATCATTTAAATAATTCATTATAGATATAATAACAAGTGAGAAACATTATAGTAAATATAAGTGAGCAATGAATCACTTGAATCTCATTCGTTTTCTTTTAATGTTGTGATTTCAATCCACTATACCATTCAATATAGATGTAACAACAAGTTAAGCACATTCAATTAGATATGTGTAATCAAGATAATCACTTAAATCCCACTCGTATTGACAGGAACTTGTGATTTCAATCTCTTAAATCATTCACGATGGATGTACTAAGAAGTTCAACTCATTGGATTAGATACAAGGGATCAAACAAATGCATTGGTCTCATTTCTATCCATATAAACTAGTGATTTTAATCATTTAAATCGTTCGTTATAAACATTGTAGCAAGTGAATATTAGATTAACTATAGGGGATCATATGAATGAGTTCAATCCACAAAATCATTCAATGTGAATGTAACGACAAGTTAACCACATTCAAAAAAATATGTGTGATCAAATGAATCAATTAAATCTCCCAGGTATTGATACGAACTTGGGATTTCAATCTCTTAGATCGTTCATTAGAGATATAACTACAAGCTCAATTCATTGGATTTGTTTCAAGGGATCAAATGAATGCATTGGTCTCATTTGTATCTACATAAAGTAGTGATTTTAATCGTTTAAATCATTTTTTATAGACATTTTAACAAGTTAAACATATTAGATTAACAATAAGGGATTATATGAATAAGTTGAATCTCATTCATTTTCATACAAACTTGTGATTTCAATCCGCTAAATCATCAAATAAGAATATAACTTGTGTGATCAAATGAGTCAATTAAATCCCTCTCGTATTGACACGAATTTGTAACTTCAATCTCTTAGATCATTCATTAGGGAAGTAGCTACAAGTTCAACTCATTGGATTAGATATAAGGGATCAAACAAATGCGTTGGTCCCATTTCTACCCATATAAAGGAGAGATTTAGATCATTTAAATCATTCGTTATAGACATTATAACAAGTGAAACATATTAGATTATCTAAAAGAGATCATATGAATGAGATGAATCACATTCGTTTTCATACAAATTTGTGATTTCAATCATTTAAATCATTCATTATAGATGTAATAACAAGTAAGACACGTTAGATTAAATATAAGTGAGCAATGAATGACTTGAATCTCATTCATTTTCTTTTAAAGTTTTGATTTCAATCCACTAAATCATTCAATATAGATGTAACAAGAAGTTAAGAACATTCAATTAGATATGTGTGAGGAAGAGAATCACTTAAATCCCACTCGTATTGATAGGAACTTGTGATTTCAATCTCTTAAATCATTCACTATAGATGTAATAAGAAGTTACACTCGTTGGATTAGATACAAGGAATCAAAAAAATGCACTGGTCTCATTTGTATCCATGTAAACTAGAGATTTTGTTCATTTAAATCATTTGTTATGGACATTATAACAAGTGAAACATATTGGATTAACTAAAATGGATCATATGAATGAGTTGAATCTCATTCATTTTCATACAAACTTGTGATTTAAATCCACAAAATCATTCAATGTAAATGTAGCAACAAGTTAAACACATTCAACAAAATATGTGTGATCAAATGAATCTATTAAATCTCTCTCGTTTTGATACAAACTTAGGATCTCAATCTCTTAGATCGTTCGTTAGAGATGTAACTACAAGTTGAACTCATTGGACTTGTTTCAAGGGATCAAACGAATGCATGGGTCTCATTTGCATCTACATAAACTAGTGATTTTAAATGATTAAATCATTCATTATAGACATTATAACAAGTTAAACATATTAGATTAACAATAAGGGATCATATGAATAAGTTGAATCTCATTCATTATAAAACAAACTTGTGATATCAATCCACTAAATCATTCAATGTAAAGGTATCAACAAGTTAACCACATTCAATTAATTATGTGTGATCAAATGAATCAATTAAATCCCTCTCGTATTGATACAAACTTGTAATTTCAATATCTTAGATCATTGGTTAGGGATGTAACTACAAGTTCAACTCATTGGATTAGATATAAGGGATCAAACAAATGCGTTGGTCCCCTTTTTACCCATGTAAGCTAGAGATTTTGATCGTTTAAATCATTCGTCATGGACATTATAACAAGTGAAACATATTAGATTAACTAAAAGAGATCATATGAATGAGATGAATCACATTCATTTCCATACAAACTTGTGATTTTAATCATTTAAATCATTCATTATAGATGTAATAACAAGTGAGACACGTTAGATTAAATATAAGTGAGCAATGAATCACTTGAATCTCATTCATTTTCTTTTAAAGTTTTGATTTCAATCCACTAAATCATTCAATATAGACGTAACAAGAAGTTAAGAACATTCAATTAGATATGTGTGATGAAGAGAATCACTTAAATCCCACTCGTATTGATAGGTACTTGTGATTTCAATCTCTTAAATCATTCACTATAGATGTTATAAGAAGTTACACTCATTGGATTAGATACAAGGGATCAAACAAATGCATTGGTCTCATTTGTATCCATGTAAACTAAAGATTTTGATCATTTAAATCATTCATTATGGACATTATAACAAGTAAAACATATTCGATTAACTAAAAGGGATTAATTTTCAAACAAACTTGTGATTTGAATCCATAAAATCATTCAATGTGAATGTAACAACAAGTTAACCACATTTAATAAAATATGTGTGATCAAATGAATCAATTAAATCTCTTTCGTATTCATACAAACTTGGTATTTCAATCACTTAGATCGTTCGTTAGAGATGTAAGTACAAGTTCAACTCATTGGATTAGCTTCAAGGGATCAAACGAATGCATTGGCCTCATTTGTATCTACATAAACTAGTGATTTGAATCGTTTAAATCATTCATTATAGACATTATAACAAGTTAAACATATTAGATTAACAATAAGCCCAGTATACTTATTCAACTTAGAGTAAGTAAAAGTATGTTTGAACACTAAAGTTAGGTGATTTAGTAACTTACACTTATAAACAACAAGTTAACCACATTCAATTAAATATGTGCGATCAAATGAATCAATTAAATCCCTCTAGTATTGATACCAACTTGGGATTTCAATCTCTTAGATCATTCGTTAAGGATGTAACAACAAGTTTAACTCATTGGATTAGATATATGGGATCAAACAAATGCGTTGGTCCCATTTCTACCCATGTAAACTAGAGATTTTGATTATTTAAATAGTTCATTATGGACATTATAACAAGTGAAACATATTAGATTAACTAAAAGGGATCTTATGAATGAGATGAATCACATTCATTTTCATACAAACTTGTGATTTGAATCATTTAAATAATTCATTGTAGATGTAATAACAAGTGAGACACATTAGATTAAATATAAGCGAGCAATGAATCACTTGAATCTCATTCATTTTCTTTTAAAGTTATGATTTCAATCCACTAAATCATTCAATATAGATGTAACAACAAGTTAAGAACATTCAATTAGATATGTGTGATGAAGAGAATCACTTAAATCCCACTCGTATTGATAGGAACTTGTGACTTCAATCCCTTAAATCATTCACCATAGATGTAATAAGAAGTTAAACTCGTTGGATTAGATACAAGGGATCAGACAAATGCATTGATCTCATTTGTATCCATTTAAACTAGAGATTTTGATCATTTAAATCATTCGTTATGGACATTATAACAAGTGAAACATATTAGATTCACTAATAGGGATCATATGAATGAGAATCTCTTGCATTTTCATACAAACTTGTGACTTAAATCCACAAAATCATTCAATGTGAATGTAACAATAAGTTAACCACATTCAATAAAATATGTGTGATCAAATGAATCTATTAAATCTCTCTCATATTGATACAAACTTGGGATCTCAATCTCTTAGATCGTTCGTTAAAGTTGTAACTCCAAGTTCAACTCATTGGATTAGTTTCAAGGGATCAAACGAATGCATTGGTCTCATTTGTATCTACATGAACTAGTGATTTTAATCATTCAAATCATTCATTATTGACATTATAACTAGTTAAACATATTAGATTAACAATAAGGGATCATATGAATAAGTTGAATCTCATTCATTTTCATACAAACTTGTTATTTAAATCCACTGAATCATTGAATGTGAATATAACAACAAGTTAACCAGGTTCAATTATCTATGTGTGATCAAATGAATCAATTAAATCTCTCTCGTATTGATACGAACTTGTAATTTCAATCTCTTAGATCATTCGTTAGGGATGTAACGTCAAGTTCAACTCATTGGATTAGATATAAGGCATCAAACAAATGCGTTGGTCCCATTTCAACACATGTAAACTAGAGAATTTGATCATTTAAATCATTCGTTAAGGACATTATAACAAGTGAAACATATTAGATTAACTAAAAGGGATTATATGAATGAGATGAATCACATTCATTTTCATACAAACTTGTGATTTCAATCATTTAAATCATTCATTATAGATGTAATAACAAGTGCGACACATTAGATTAAATATAAGTGAGCAATGAATCACAACTTAGAGTAAGTAAAAGAAAATTTCAACACTAAAGTTAGGTGATTTAGTAAGATATACCTACATTGTTGTTCAATTCGTGTAAGTTAATTTATACACACTAGTTCTCTTAGTGAATTTAAGGTGAGCATAACTATACTTGAACACTAAAGTTAGGGAATTATCATTCACTATTGATGTAATAAGAAGTTAAACTCATAGGATTAGATACAAGGGATCAAACAAATGCATTGGTCTCATTTGTATCCTTATAAACTAGTGATTTTAAAAATTTAAATCATTCATTCTAGACATTATAACTTGTGAATATTAGATTAACTAGAGGGGATCACTTGAATGAGTTCAATTTCATTCATTTTCATACAAACCTGTGATTTATATCCACTAAATCATTGTACGTGAATATAACAACAAGTTAACCACATTCAATTAAATATGTGTGATCAAATGAATCAATTAAATCTCTCTCGTATTGATACAAACTTATAATTTCAATCTCTTAGATACTTCGTTAGGGATGTAACTACAAGTTCAACTCATTGGAATAGATACAAGGGATCAAACAAATGCGTTGATCCCATTTCTTTCCATATAAATGAGAGATTTTGATCACTTAAATCATTCGTTATAGACATTATAAGAAGTGAAACATAATAGATTATTTAAAAGAGATCATATGAATGAGGTGAATCACATTCATTTTCATACGTATTTGCGATTTCAATCATTTAAATCCTTCATTATAGATGTAATAACATGTGAGACACATTAGATTAAATATAAGTGAGCAATGAATATTAGATTAAATATAGACATTATAAGAAGTGAATATTAGATTAACTATAGGGGATCATATGAATGTGTTGAATATCATTCATTTTCATACAAACTTGTGATTTCAATGCACTAAATCAATGAACGTGAATATAACAACAAGTTAACCACATTCAATTTAATGAGTGTGATCAAATGAACCAATTTAATCTCTCTCATATTGATACGAACTTATAATTTCAATCTCTTAGATCATTCGTTAGGTATTTAACTACAAGTTCAACTCATTGGATTAGATATAATGGACCAAAAAATGCGTTGGTCCCATTTCTTCCCATATAAACTAGATATTTTAATCATTTAAATGATTCGTTATAGACATTATAACAAGTGAAACATATTAGATTATCTAAAAGGGATCATATCAATGAAATGAATCACATTCATTTTCATATAAACTTGTGATTTCAATCATTCATTATAGATGTAATAACAAATGACACACATTAGATTAAATATAAGTGAGGAATGAATCATTTGAATCTCATTCATTTTCTTTTAAACTTGTGATTTTAATCCACTAAATCGTACTATATGGATGTAGCAACAAGTTAAGCATATTCAATTAAATATGTGAGATCAAGAGAATCACTTAAATCCCACTCGTACTGATAGGAACTTGAGATTTCAATCTCTTCAATCATTCACTATGGACGTAATAAGAAGTTAAACTCATTCGATTAGATACAAGGGATCAAACAAATGCATTGGTCTCATTTGTGTCAACATAAACTTGTGATTTTAATAACTTAAATCACTCATTATAGACATTATAACAAGTGAATATTATA
Organism: Nymphaea thermarum; assembly: GCA_011799765.1. Taxonomy (NCBI): domain Eukaryota; kingdom Viridiplantae; phylum Streptophyta; class Magnoliopsida; order Nymphaeales; family Nymphaeaceae; genus Nymphaea; species Nymphaea thermarum. The sequence continues at coordinate 138,636 of JAANDH010001095.1, forward strand.
CTAACTATAGGGGATCATATGAATGAGTTGAATCTCATTCATTTTCACACAAACTTGTGATTTAAATCCACAAAATCATTCAATGTGAATGTAACAACAAGTTAACCACAATCAATAAAATATTTGTGATCAAATGAAACAATTAAATCTCTCTCGTATTGATACGAACTTGTGATTACAATCTCTTAGATCGTTCGTTAGAGATGTAACTACAAGTTCAACGCATTGGATTAGTTATAAGGGATCAAATGAATGCATTGGTCTTATTTTTATCTACATAAACTAGTGATTTTTATTGTTTAAATCATTCATTATAGAAATTATAACAAGTTTAACATATTAGATTAACAATAAGGGGTTATATAAATAAGTTGAATCTCATTCATTTTCATACAAACTTTTGATTTCAATCCACTAAATCATTGAATCTGATTAAAACTCTCTCGTATTGATATGAACTTGTAATTTCAATCTCTTAGATCATTCGTTAGGGATGTAACTACAAGTTCAACTCATTGAATTAAATATAACGGATCAAAAAGTGTGTTGGTCCCATTTCTACCCATATACACTAGAGATTTTGATCATTTAAATCATTCGTTATCGACATTATAACAAGTAAAACATATTCGATTTTCTAAAAGGGATCATATGAATGAGATGAATCACATTCATTTTCATACAAACATGTGATTTTAATCATTTAAATAATTCATTATAGATGTAATAACAAGTGAGAGACATTAGATTAAATATAAGTGAGCAACGAATAATTTGAATCTCATTCATTTTCTTTTAAACTTGTGATTTCAATCCACTAAATCATTCTTTATGGATGTAACAACAAGTTAAGCACATTCAATTAAATATGTGTGATCAAGAGAATCACTTAAATTCCACTCGTATTGATAGGAACTTGTGATTTCAATCCTTTAAATCATTCACTATGGACATAACAAGAAGTTAAACTCATTGGATTATATTCATGGGATCAAACAAATGCATTGGTACCATTTGTATCCATCTAAACTAGTGATTTTAATAAAATAAATCATTAATTATGGACATTATAACAAGTGAAACATATTAGATTAACTAAAAGGGATCATATGAATGAGACGAATCACATTCATTTTCATACAAACTTGTGATTTCAATCATTTAAATCATTCATTATTGATGTAATAACAAGTGAGACACATTAGATTAAATATAAGTGAGCAATGAATCACTTGAATCTCATTCATTTTTTTTTAAACTTGTGATATCAATCCACTAAATCATTCAATATAGATGTAACAACAAGTTATGCACATTCAATTAGATATGTGTGATCAAAAGAATCACTTAAATCCTACTTGTGTTGATAGGAACTTGTGATTGCAATCGATTAAATCATTCACTATAGATGTAATTAGAAGTTCAACTCATTGGATTAGATACAAGGGATCATACAAATGGATTGGTCTCATTTGTATCCATATAAACTAGTGATTTTAATCATTTAAATAATTCATTATAGACATTATAGAAAGTGAATATTAGATTAACTATAGGGAATCATATGAATGACATGAATCTCATTCATTTTCATACAAACTTGTGATTTCAATCCACTAAATCATTGAACGTGAATATAACAACAAGTTAACCACGTTCAATTAAATATGTGTGATCAAATGAATCAATTAAATCCCTCTCGTATTGATACAAACTTGTAATTTTAATCTCTTAGATCATTCGTTAGAGATGTAACTACAAGTTCAACTCATTGGATTAGATATAAGGGATCAAACAAATGCGTTGGTCCCATTTCTACCTATATAAACTAGAGATTTTGATCATTTAACTCATTCGTTATAGAAATTATAACAAGTGAAACATATTAAATTATCTAAAAGGGATCATATGAATGAGTTGAATCACATTTATTTTCATACAAACTTGTGATTTCAATCATTTAAATCATTCATTATAGATGTAATAACAAGTGAGACACATTCGATTAAATATAAGTGAGCAATGAATCACTTGAATCTCATTCATTTTCTTTTAAACTTGTGATTTCAATCCACTAAATCATTCTATATGGATGTTAGAACAGGTTAAGCACATCCAATTAAATGTGTGATGAAGAGAATCACTTAAATCCCACTCGTATTGATAGGAACTTGTGATTTCAATCCCTTAAATCATTCACTATTGATGTAGTAAGAAGTTAACATCATTGCATTAGATAAAAGGGATCAAACAAATGCATTGGTCTCATCTGTATCCATATAAACTAGTGATTTTAAAAATTTAAATCATTCATTCTAGACATTATAACTTGTGAATATTAGATTAACTAGAGGGGATCATTTGAATGAGCTCAATTTCATTCATTTTCATACAAACTTGTGTTTTTTATCCACTAAATTATTGTACGTGAATATAACAACAAGTTAACCACATTCAATTAAATATGTGTGATCAAATGAATCAATTAAATCCCTCTCGTATTGATATGAACTTGTAATTTCAATCTCTTAGATCATTCGTTATAGATGTAACTACAAGTTCCACTCATTGGATTAGATATAAGGGATCAAACAAATGCGTTGGTTCCATTTCTACCCATATAAATGAGAGATTTTGATCATTTAAATCATTCGTTATAGACATTATAACAAGTGAAACATATTTGTAGTTACATATCTAACGAAGGATCTAAGAAATTGAAATCACAAGTTCGTATCAATACGAGAGAGATTTAACTGATTCATTTGATCACACATATTTAATTGAATGTGGTTAACTTGTTGTTACATACACATTGAATGTTTTAGTGGATTGAAGTCACACATTTGTATGAAAATGAATGAGATTCAACTCATTCATATGATCCTTTATTGTTAATCTAATATTTTTAACTTGTTATAATGTCTAAAATGATTAAAAGCACTAGTTTATATAGATACAAATGGGACCAATGCATTTGTTTGATCCCCTGTAACTAATCCAATGAGTTGACATTGTAGTTACATACCTAACGAACGATCTAAGAAATTGAAATCACAAGTTTGTATCAATACGAGAGAGATTTAATTGATTCATTTGATCACACGTATTTAATTGAATGTGGTTAACTTGTTGTTACATTCACATTGAAAGATTTAGTAGATTGAAATCACAGGTTAAACCTTTATTGTTAATTTGATATTCACTTGTTATAATGTGTATAATGAATGAGTTTATATGGATACAAATGGGACAAATGTAATTGTTTGATCCCTTGTATCTAATCCAAAGAGTTTGACTTCTTATTACATCGATAGTGAATGATTTAAGGGATTGAAATCACAAGTTCCTATCAATACGAGTGGGATTTGAGCGATTCATTTTATCACACATATTTAGTTAAATATGCTTAACTTGTTATTACATCCATATAGAATGATTTAGTGGATTAAGATCACAACGTTAAATGAAAAAGAATGAGATTCAAGTCTATCATTTGCTCACTCATAACTAATCTAGTGTGTCTCTTTTGTTATTACATCTATAATGTATGAGTAAAATGATTAAAATAACAAGTTTATATGTATGCAAATAGGATCCATGCATTAGTTTGATCTCTTGTAGCTAATCCAATCAGTTGAACTTGTTGTTATATCTATTTATAATGATCTAAGGGATTGAAATCACAAGTTTCTATCATAAAAGTGAGATTTAATTGATTCATTTGATCACGCATATTAAATTGAATGCGCTTAACAAGTTGTTACATTCTTATTTAATGATTTTGTGGATTGAAATCATAAGTTTAATTGAAAATGAAAGAGATTCAGGTGATTCAATTGCTCACTTACAGTAAATCTATTGTGTTTCACATGTTATTACATCTAGAATGAATGATTTAAATGGTTGAACTCACAGGTTCATATGGATACAAATGGGATCTATACATCAGTTTGATATTTTACAGTTAATCCAATGAGATAAACTTGTAGTTACATCTATAATGAACGATATAAGAGATTGAAATCACAAGTTCGTATCAATACGAGAGAAATTTAATTGATTCATTTGATCACACATACTTAATTGAATGTGGTTAACTTGTTGTTACATCTACATTGAATGATTTAGTGGATTGAAATCAAGTTTGTATCAAAATGAGTGAGATTCAACTCATTCATATAATCCCTTATAGTTAATCTAATATGTTTCACTTATTATAATGTCTATAATGAATGATTTAAATGATTAANTGTTTGCATGAAAATGAATGAGATTCAACTCATTCATATGATCCCTTTTGGTTAATTTAATATGTTTCACTTGTTATAATGTGTATAATGAATTATTTAAATGATTAAAATATCTAGTTTATATGTATACAAATGGGACCAACGCATTTGTTTGATCCCTTGTATGTAATCCAATGAGTTTAACTTCTTGTTACATCTACAGTGAACAATTTAAGAGACTAAAATCACAAGTTCCAATCAATACGTGTGGGATTTAAGTGATTCTCTTAATCACACATATTTAAACCAATTGCGCTTAACTTGTTGTTACATCCATATTGAATGATTTAATGGATTGAAATCACAAGTTTAAAAGAAAATGAATGAGATTCAAGTGATTCATTACTCACTTATATTTAATCTAATGTGTCTCACTTGTTATTACATCTACAATGAATGATTAAAATGATTAAAATCACAAGTTTGTATGAAAATGAATGAGATTCAACTCATTCATATGATCCCTTTTGGTTAATCAAATATGTTTCACTTGTTATAATGTCTATAATGAATTATTTAAATGATTAAAATCACTATTTTATAGGTTTAGAAATGGGACCAACGCATTTGTTTGATCCCTTGTATCCAATCCAGTGAGTTTAACTTCTTGTTACATCTATAGTGAACGATTTAAGGAATTGGAATCACAAGTTCCTATCAATACGAGAGGGATTTAAGTGATTCTCTTGATCACACATATTTAATTGAATGAACTTCTAGTTACATCTCTAACGAAGGATCTAAGAGATTGAATTGATTCATCTCGAATCACAAGTTTGTATCAATACGAGAGAAATTTAATTGATTCATTCGATCACACATATTTAATTGAATGTGGTTAACTTGTTGTTACAATTCAATGTTAGTGGACTGAAATCACATGTTTGTATGAAAATGAATGAGATTCAACTCATTCATATGATCCCTTGTAGTTAATCTAATATTCACTTGTTATAATGTCTATAATGAATGATTTAAATGATTAAAATCACTATTTTACATGAAAACAAATGGGACCAAAGCATTTGTTTGATCCTTTGTATCTAATCTAATGAGTTTAACTTCTTGCTACATCTAAAGTGATCAATTTAAGGTATTGAAATCACAAGTTCCTATCAATACGAGTGGGATTTAAGCGATTATCTTGACCACACATATTTATTTGAATGAACTTGTAGTTACATCTTTAACGAAAGATCTAAGAGATTGAAATCACAAGTTCGTATTAATACGAGAGAGATATAATTGATTCATTTGATCACACATATTTAATTGAATGTTGTTAATTTGTTGTTACATTCACATTGAATGATTTAGTGGATTGAAATCACACGTGTATGAAAATGAATGAGATTCAACTCATTCATATGATCCCTTATAGTTAATCTAATATTCACATGTTATAATGTCTATAATGAATGATTTAAATGATTAAAATCACTATTTTACATGGATACAAATGGGACCAAAGTATTTGTTTGATCCCTTGTATCTAATTCAATGAGTTTAACTTCTTATTACATCGATAGTGAATGATTTAAGTGATTGAAATCACAATTTCCTATCAATACAAGTGGGATTCAAGTGATTCTTTTTATCACACTAATAATGATCTAAGGGATAGAAATCACAAGTTCATATGGATACAGATGATATGTAGGCATTAGTTTGATATCTTACAGTTAATCCAATGAGTTGAACTTGTAGTTACATCTATAATGAACGGTATAAGAGATACAGATGATATGTAGGCATTAGTTTGATTCATTTGATCATTCATACATGATTGAATGTGGTTAACTTGTTGTTTCATCTACATCGAATGATTTAGTGGTTTGAAATCAAGTTTGTATCAAAATAAGTGAGATTCAACTCATTCATATGATCCCTTTTGGTTAATTTAATATGTTTCACTTGTTATAATGTGTATAATGAATTATTTAAATGATTAAAATATCCAGTTTATATGTATACAAATGGGACCAACGCATTTGTTTGATCCCTTGTACGTAATCCAATGAGTTTAACTTCTTGTTACATCTATAGTGAATGATTTAAGAGATTAAAATCACAAGTTCCAATCAATACGTGTGGGATTTAAGTGATTCTCTTAATCACACATATTTAAAACAATTGTGCTTAACTTGTTGTTACATCCATATTGAATGATTTAATGGATTGAAATCACAAGTTTAAAAGAAAATGAATGAGATTCAAGTGATTCATTACTCACTTATATTTAATCTAATGTGTCTCACTTGTTATTACATCTACAATGAATGATTAAAATGATTAAAATCACAAGTTTGTATGAAAATCAATGTGATTCATCTCATTCATATGATCCCTTTTAGTTAATCTAA
>JAANDH010001096.1:0-12930 GCA_011799765.1 Nymphaea thermarum
ATGTTGTAATCTGAGAGAGAGAGAGTCTTTTTTCTTATTGATTTCGTAACCCAAATCTCAGGTTAAAAGAGATTAGGGTAAAGACTACATATTTACAATTTCAGTCCACCAAAATATTAGAAAACCATAAGTAGTCCCTAGTACACTTTCTAATATTACAGAAAGCCTCAAATTGACTCTAAAAAGAACTTTAACAAAACTGATTGCTTTGTTAGTTCATGGATTGTTTGAAATTTTTTTTGACATATATATATATACACACGCACACACACACACACATATATATATATATATGTGTGTGTGTGTGTGTGTGTGGTCGTACCCCTGCACCCAAGTTTTTTAAAAATGGTCCGTACCCATACCCGCACCGGCACCCGTACCTATGTGACATAAGGTGAACAGGAAAGACATTGCTTTTGCAAACAATAGAGAAGAACTAGTCTCAGCCTCGCAAGAACAGGTAATTTAAGGCTTTAAGCTATCATAGAAGTGCATCACATTATACCAGTTATGGAACTACCAGGGGACTAATAATCAAAAGAACTAATTTATACTTTTAGGGTTATTTATTAACTTTTTAAAATTTACCCCTTTTTTCCATTTTTTTCAATAAAAACAACTCATCGTATTATACCCAAGAAAAACCTCACCGTTTAAAACCCGAAAACAATATATGTGACTATGTGAAGCTCACAACATCAGACTTGTGACTTAAAGTCATAAGACTAAAGGGCATTCCTTGAGGCAAACCTTCTTGTACTTTTGCATTGTTTGCATGAGAACTTTGGTAGTCAAAAGATGCAAGTAGGTCCCATCTAGATTTTCAGCGCACAAGTCTAGCATCTGAAGAGAGTGAATATTTCTTTGTTTTTTTATTTTCTATGTAGAAAAAAGTATCTTTCTTTCTTCAATTGCTCTAAATTATATCAGTTTTTCAACTGTCTTCACTTTAGAAGTCAAATTTCAACATTTTCAGTTAATTTCCAATTTTCAGTCACGACTAGGCTGCTATATAGACAACAACGTGCCTACACACAAGGTAGCCAGCTAGGAGTCACGTCAAATTTCCACTTCCTCCTTCTTCACATATCTTTATTCTTTTCTTCTTTTTTTGTTTTGTCTTTTTATTCTTCCTTTCTTTGTTGTCCTTCTTATGCATCTTTCTTCTATTCATTGTTCCCGGCCCACCTAGCATCCTGCTTAGGTGCCACCTAAATTTTTTTGAAGGTCCACCACCCAGATCCACCTAGCGGTTTACATAGTCAAACAGTTCCCACATGCACCAACTAGGATTTTCAACTTAGTTTGAGAAGGAGATTCTATTGCGACTTACAATCACAGGATCTGGAGAAAATCCAAGAATACAAAGGGCCTACAAATACCCTCACAAGTATCTTTCTAGACTGTTTTATTGGCTAGGTTGTTGGGAGGGTTTACATCAGATAGACATGCATAAAGGGTAGGAGATGACATAAGACTATTATGAAAACAACCATGAATAGCTTAACTCAGTACATATTAATATTAATACAGAATAATAAAAAATGGATAGTGAAACCAATAACTACCACAACACTCATTAACTTTTGCAACAAACATAAATTTGGGACATAAAGTCTATTTCTAGACTTTTCCATCTATAACATGGCTAAATCAAACAAAGTCTACCGAAAGACATGGACATAGCAAGGGAGTCAATCCAACCAAAGATAAGCATGCCAAGAATACTAAATCTGTGCAACCAGCACCAGGCAGACTAGACAGAAGACCACCTCAAAAGGGCCTAGACTGGGCCCACGGCCCACCAGTCAAGCAGTATAAGGAGAAACATGGGAAGACAAAAAGGGAAACGGGACAAAGTGGGGACTTTCAGACTCCTGCACTCCAATTCCAGAATTAAAATTTATTTTTTCTTTTGTTAAGATTGCCTGGGTGCAATGCTGCATGGACTGCATGGACATAGACACAGACAGGAGACACGTGTCGGGTATGGTGAGCCTTAAAATATGTGTGTATAATTAATTAACTAATTTTAACTTCTTTAAAAGAATGTCGGCATGTCATTTTTTTTTAAGATGACACCATGTTCATCCTTTTAAAAGGAAAGAGATACGAGTCTACTTTTTTGGGCACTTCATGTTGAAAGAATGGCACATCCTAGACTCCTAGGTGTATCGACATCTGCTGGTGCCAGTGTCAGACCACTTCACGTTTTTCAAAGTGTCCATGCAACATAGCCAGTCTAGCATCTTGGTTGCCACCCACTGCCTAAGCATGCTTTTCGCTTTTGACCACAACAATATTCAAGAACCAGAACCATAGAGATGCATTTTGCATTGTCCTTACTCAGGAATAAACTTTTGGTCATGGCTTTTGACAATATAACCCTTTTTTAGTAGTTGAGAACAAGACTACAAGAGGAAGCCACTGCTGTCTGAAAGTCCTCAAACATACGTGTTAAAAGTATAAGATATAATAGTGAATTAACATAAGGTAGACCAGGTCCATGTACCCAAATTCAACAACAGAAAATGTGAAAAAATAGAAAATTGCAAAACAGAAATAGCCTCAATTATCCTATTTCAGAAAAAAAATAAAAGTCACTCTTAATAGTTGATATCCAACTCCTGAGGCTTTTTTCTTCTTAATTGTGATGTCGTACCCTTAGCAAACAAACTTCTATTATATATTGTGGGTGTGATACTTTAACAAAGAGAGAGAGACAAAGGGAGACCCAGAAATGATCTAAATAGAAGAAAAAATCTTCAATATGTGAAAAATAATAATTTCTACCTATCTAAAAAAGAACAATGGCTTAAAGCTTAACGTTTGAGCCTTACAATTTCTTTGTAGTGACAAAGAAACCAAAACTTAGCAAGTAACCCACGCAGAGGTAGTGCAGGTAGGTGCCTCCTGTTGCTGAAGTAACCCAAACTAAGAGGAGGAGGAAGAAGAAGATGGGGTAGGATGAAGAGGAGGAAGAAGAAGATGCGGTAGGTGCCTTCTGTCTCTACTTTTATTCTATCTACCATCTTCTAGCTCACAAAGAGACACTTCCTTAATCTACCAAAACCTTTACAATCTACAAAGCCTTCTTTTACAATTTACAAAATCATTCTTCTCACAAGTACGCATAAAGACACATACAAACATAATATCCTCACCAATGTGACATAGCTATTAACAGTTCCATTTTCATTGAATCCAGTTAACTCAATCTATAATACACAGCAACAAATGCAGTCATATATATGAAGTTGAAGCAATAAAGCACAAAACCCACCCTACATATGAACAAGAATTTAAACCATAAAAACATTACTTACATAATTTAATGTCATTCCAAAGAAAAACAACATGTGTCTACATCCTAATCAAGCAAAGTTGCATTCATGGTTTAACCTTGAATACTATGTTGCTTTGTTAGGATGCAATGTTTTGGTTTCAAGTTGTATTCCATATAGCTACCAACAAAAGCATACCTGGTGAATAGACGAGGAACAAAGGGAGAAAAGAATGAATATGAAGGTATCCTCACAACATTAATTAGCTGAATATTCATAAAAGTTTGAAAAACCTTTGCATATTCTGCTGAAGTTGTGAGCATTTGGTCTCCGCTTCATGCATTTTGTCTTCTTTTTCATCAATATTTCTTTGAGCCAGAACAAGCTCATTCTCTAAAATCATATTTTTCTCGCGCAAAGATTCAACCAAACCCTGCAAGAGGAAGAAGCATGAACTTCATGAAAGATTGTGATAGCACGAAAAGAAAAAGGTCAAAAGAATATGAGAGCTCTACATTTTTAATAGCCTTATATACCATATCCTCCAACAGAATATATTTGTTTATCCCATTAGTGAAACTTAATAAACAACACCAAAAGGAGAAAAAACCTTACCGAGGAACAGCAGAAATCCATGCACTACGGAATTGTATTGAAAATGTGTTTCCTGCAATGTAAATTTAATGGTTTTTTTTATTTACTATGTATTAGTGCCCCTCAGCTAAATATTTCTAGCTCTACCACTGCATGAAAATGATTTTTCTGACAACAGTTCTTCTTTTCTCATGAGTGCATTTTTTTATGCTATTAAATAGATGACGTTACAGTTATGGGAAACAAAATGAGTGTTCTAGTCTCACTTAAACAGGTTAACTGTTCATTTGATTCTACTCAATAATGAGGATATCAATGAACCGTCAGCCTATCTGTAAACCATTGGGGAAAACTTGCTAACTTCCAAAGTGACTTATTGGCCTTTCTGAGTAGACTCAAGACTGATTTCAACCAGGTTTCTATTGAGTGAAGCAGGTATATAAACTGATATATACATTTACATGGCATGATTCTAGGCATGTATATTTTAATGCAGCATGTTCATGACATACTAACATATCCCCAACCACCCCTATTCTCAAGGCCTTGGCAACCCTCATCTTTATTTCTTCCCGCTTCAATCACATGCCCACCCTTCTTTTTTCTTCAATGCATAACCCATACGCCCTTCTTCTCCTACTTCTTCGTCTTCTCCTCCCTCTTCTTACCCTTCTTCTTCTTCCCTTTATCCATATCCCAACGTGTTCCTCCAATATCCTCCCTTAAATGTCTCTTCAGTCTTCACTACAATGTTATCTGTATCGTACAATATGTATCGTATAGGTCGAAGAAACCTATACGATACGCATTTTATACACGATACGCGTGCGTATCGTACGCATATCACCTGTATCGTGCGTTACAGGAGAAAACACAAAATTCTTTATTTTTTAAAAGTTTAGAACTTTAAACACTCCTCCCTCTCTCTCTTTTTGTATTTAAAGACTCCAATAGACGTAGGAGGGAGAGATTTTGTTCATTTTCATCAAAAATAACCAAGGATTCATCAATTTGGGAGATATTATCGTTGAATCATGAAAGATGATAACTATATGTTTTGAACTTATAAAATTGTGATGTAATCTAAGTCCTAAGATTCTATAAAATTTTCAAGTTTAAAATTGTGATGGATGCTTATATGTTATTCTTGAAGATTTGATTTCATATTTTTGAATGTGTCGTTGATACACATGAATGTTACTTATGTATGATGATCTTTTTTATATTTGAATACATTTTTCTTGATTTCTGATTTTTTGTTCATTTTTTTAGATTTTTAATGATTTTTCTCCATTTTTCTGATTTTTAAATATTTTTTAAAATTAAAAAATTAATTTTACGATACAGTATACACTACGCTACGTTTGCGATAAATTACGATACGGCGAATAGGTCGGCCCGACCGATACGCGATACGCTACGCCTTTTATAACATTGTTTCACTGTGTTCCCCAAGGGAACAAGCTGTTAGCCCTTGTATTCTTCATCCACTTTCTTGTACTTTTTCTTAAAATTTATTTTTAAATGCAACTATTTTTCTGTTAGTTGTGCTTTTACAGATTCTGCACTTGCTCTTAGTATAATCAGATACCTGGTTTGTCCTTTTCTTCAGATCTATTCCCTGTGGAACTCAAATAACATTCATTATCAGGATTGTAGATTGGCTATTATTATCACAAATTTTTTACCACCAATTTTCCCTCCAGGCATCTAGGAAATGGCACCTAGAATTCACCTGGACCAAGAAGATCCACCAATTAAATGCTTAGTACTTTTGATTTAATAAAAATCTTCACAGTGATGAATCTATGTCACGAAAGTGTGGGGTGTGAGTACAGGTGCCGCATTTTTCAAATAAACATGAGAGCAGGTGTTGAGAGAGAGAGAGAGGTGTATCTAGAAACAACAAAACTAAAAATTAATAAGGTACAACTCAATCAATGATTTAACGGAGAAGAAAGCATGCACCAGCAATAGGTGGCAACGGTTTTGAAGAGTCTTGTGTGACCTAGATTGAAAGTTTAGCAACTTTACATAAGTGACACAATAACATCCGTGCATGTCAACTATCTACAGTCCAAAATATCAGTCTTTGATATACATCAGTAGTGGGAAATGATTTGGATCTTAAAGATTTAGTTAACAGATCTCAAGAAAGTTGCATAATAAATTTCTGGTACCTTCACTGTCTCACAAGATTTTCAATCTCTCTCGATGTTTCACATTAAATTCATAGTGTATTCAAAATCTTGTTTGTAGTCATACTTGTATCTAGGTCGCCATTGTGTGATATAAAATAACATCACATGGTTGAATGAACTGAGATGATGTGTAGACTTTCCCAGAAATCAGCATTTCTAATTTTGAGAGTATAATTGTTTTCAGGGAAAGAACATTACATATCCTACTCTTTTGTGTAAGTACCATGAATTCAAATTATACTACCATAACAAGGTCAAAATTGTGCATAAGTGTCTTTGAGTGTGTGTTTGAGAGAGAGAGACGACTGTAAGACAGAACCGTACCTTCAAGAACAAGTTCTCTTTCCTTTCTTCTACCATGGAAACAAGTTTTGTATCCAATGATTCCTTTTCCTTTGCTACATACTCTAGGTCTCTTTGAAGCACAACGTTTTTCTTACACTCTTCAGCTAAATTTAATTTAGCAGCATCCAGTTCATGTTTCAAATCTTGCAAGGCATTCTGAAGCTTTGTCGTTTCCACCATCTTCACCTCTTCAATTGAGGCCTACATTTGAGATGAAAACAAAGACATCACAACTACTTTCAATAATAAAAAACACAGAAAGGAAGGAGTTTGACATCCACATGCAAATAAGAGGGACGATAAAAAGATCGATTACAGATATATACAAGAACAGTTTCCTTGCAAGATTAAGAACATAAATTGAGGGATGAAAAGTGCAAAGAAAAGTAGACATCAGGAACAATACCAAACAGAAGTAATGAACAATCAGACAGTCTGGAAGCATAAGTTAATATAACTCAGTTAAATTAGGGCTGGTCATCGGGCTGGACCAGACCCATGGTTATCAAGTATGCCTCATACCAGGCAGGCCGGCAGCCTTCCTAGCAGCAGAGCCCGAAGGCAGCAAACAGTGGTTTTCCCACTGCTTAATTAGAAAAAGGGAAGGAGGAGTAAAATATAACAAATTAGACTTCATTTACTTGTACAATGTACATACATGCACATGAATACATTATCAAACATAAAAACAGATAAACATCTGTTTGTTTTTGTGCATCTCACATGCAAATGCATTACACATCCCAGAGGTTTCATATTATTTATATCACTGACAGGTATTAGCAAGGAACAACATGACCAAGAGCAGTACTTCCTACATCCAAACTCCAAAGTATTTGTTGAGGAAGCAGGTTATTTCCAGATTCTAAGACAACCTCCCTTAGCAGCAGCCCAAAGACAAAACAAGCTATATTAAGCAGAGCAAACAAAGAGATCAAGTCCAGATGAAAACAGAAACTTTATAGCACTGGACATAAGAAACATGAAGTGAGGGACACCTAGGCACAACTTTGACACAATTACCAAAAGCTCACATAGTGAGGCCAAAGCAACAAACAGGAAAAGAAACCCACTCGCAATCTTTTCTCCAGTTGAAGGCGCAAACTAAGGTCTTCCAACCGCTTCTCAAGCTTAGTTTTAGCGTCACGCAGTGCACCAGCTTCATTTGCTTCCTGGAGAGTTAACCAATTTACCATGTAAAATGGCAGGACATTGTAAAAGAACATATTTTCTTACAAAACAGTCATGTAGACCACAATGTATAGGGCTCTAATTGATCAACAAGAAGAGAGAAACTGCATAGAATGAAGACATCAAGGAATAAAACGAAAATATTTATATTTCAGTTAAATAAAATGATGTGATACAATAATCTCACAAACATGAAAAGAATAACTTTATTAAAAGGGATAATCATGGCATATGACAAAAATTTAACATTTCAATGAACAATAACTATTCTCAGCAAATAAAGTAAATCATCATCAAGTCAGGAAGGTGTATTGCCCATATCAATTCTAGAATCAGACAACAAGCATCACCAATATGCTTAATGCAAACTCTGAGTTATGTTCCAACTTCTAAGGACCTTTAGCAAGTCTGCCATCTGCTGATAAGGCTCAGAAGCTCATGGCTTCACATTGTCTCCAGATGACCTTCCAAATAGACTCAGCAACAAAAGCCCAAATCTTACACATATATAAATGAACAACTAAGTCACAAGGGTGTGCCAAACGTGGTGACGCACCCAAGCCGACGCAAGTGCGAGTGCACCCCAACAAGGCACCCGACTTTCTTAAACCGAATTGGGTGCTGTTGATCGCACCCACTCACTTTTTTATCTTGTTTTTCTTCTCCCACCTTTTCCCTCTCTCTCTCTCTCTCTCTCTCTCTCTCTGTGTGTGTGTGTGTGTGTGTGTGTGTGTGAAGGGAGAGAGTCATTTTCAAAGTATCAGAAACTTGTAAGTTCCTTTTAAAGGCATCAAGTTTTATAGGTCTATATCTTAAATTTTTTATTGAAGGTTGCGAGCCCGATCATCCTTTTTAAAGGACAACTAAGACAATTGACCATCCTCAACTAAGGAGGAGGACCAAGTCTCTCATCCTTTCATTATTTTATTTAATGAAACTTTGAATTACGTATGAGATTAAGGTAACCTTGATAAAAATTAAAAATATAGGCATATATATTTACTTATATAACAGATTTTATATATATATATATATATATATATATATATATATATATATATATATATAATTGATAAAAAATAGACACTTAGGTAAGGGATAAAACCAGACCTTTTAATTTTTTGCTAAAAAAATATTTTAAATAAAATATAAACATCCTAATATATGGTTCACAGGAAGCAATGCTACCTCAGAAAACAAAATAATTATAGGGAGTTTGATTTCCTTAGCCAAGGGCTAGCAAGACATAAACCAGAACTAGCATATGAAACAAAAAAACAGGAACCCATTCATTCCTAAACTCAATGCACCTACCTACAAATGTCACTTATACTAAGAACTGTGTCTGTGTTGGGTGGGTGGGGGGGTGTGGAGGGGGAGGGGGGATTATTGAAATCCTCCAGCATACAGATGTCTCACACACACAGCCGAATGCAATGCAGCTGTGTGTGAGACATTCGGATGGACAAAGGATTTCAACTTTTATAGAAACAAGGTTCACTACTCGGACTAAGGGTCTCACACACGCGGACATGTGTCCCCTAAGGGGGGTGAATTGTAACACCCTAAAAGCTTCGTCCCGTATTGAGAATTTTGAGAGATTTTATGGGCTTATGAATGGTGTTATTAAGTGGTTGGTTGCCCTGATTCCTACCCTTTATAAGGCTGGAAGCCTGGAACTGAAACTGATACCGGGATGGTCAGTATGCGTCGCACCAAAGGCCTGAGCCTAGTGTGTTAACATGTCTGTTCTCTTGTTAAACATTATTACTTTTTTTTTGTACACAATTTTGTTTATTAGGTGAGCTAGTAACTGGCAGAACTGAGCTAGCCATCAGCTAACTCCACCTCAGCTTGATATATGTTTCTGTGTGCATACACTGCATGACTTGTAATGTCTGTTCTCTTATGAATTACTGACAGTTATGTGAGTGATTTTTGAGGTAGTTGTTCTTTGGAGTGATCTGGCTTCATGTCCTAGGTTCGTGTGAGCCTACCGTTTCATTGGGAATCCAAATCTCTTTCGTCCCTCCATCCATATGAACTGATTACCTTACCAACCTAGATATCAAAAAGGTGATGAACATGGCACTTCATGCTAGTTGGAATACTTTTACAAAGTGTTGCATATACCAGTCTAAGCCTTCGAAGCTCTCTTCTAGCAAACTTCCGTCTCCAAGCACATTGAATTGCTATTACTGAAGTACGATAGCTGTGGAAAAAGGAATAGGCTTTCCTCATCCTCCAAGCACCCTTCATTCACAATAAACAAACAACCGAAAAGTCAGTAGCCAAAAAATTCTTTCATACACACCAAACAAACGATTAAGATGTTAGCAGCTACAAATAAGCTCAAATGCATAAAAACAGAAGCTAAGGTACAACGAACAAACTAAGTACTTGAAAGAGTATTCTTTACAACAAATAGAACATGCAAACATGTTTTCATCCTCCAACAAAGGAGAACCAATTAAAATTCAGTATTTTGCAAGTAATAAAGCATTTGTGTGTTATCTTATAAGTGCCAACTTGATAAGAAAAATGAAGATTGGAAGACAGAAAAGTAAAACAGATCTGATATTATTAACATACTTTTGCTAACTACCTGATCTTGAAATTTGAAGCAATTTTTTTTCTTTAATTATTCTCCATGTTTCATTCTCTTTCCAAATTTGCCCATCTATCTAGGCTATTAGCACAAGATTTCCACGGCCTTATTGTAAAAGCAGGAGAATACAACACATTGATATAATCATCAAGATAGAAACTTACCAAAAAAAAAGTTCAGGTTAATGATTTCCCAGAGATGAAAACGTGGTACGGCAATAGTTCTTGTTGACGGATCTTGGTGTATGGGTCCGGGTCTGGACCCGATCCAGTATGGCCTGTTAGGGCATACTTATGTCATTGTAACCCTAATCTTTGTGTGAATAAAAAGTTATCAGGAGAGAGAGAGTCTGGATGCTAGTGAGCACCGACTCCTCCTCATTCGTGGTTTTTTCTCCCTCAAGTTGAGGGTTTTCCACGTTACATCGTGCATCTCATTCTTCTTTTTCTCTTTTCTCGCATTTCTACATGGTATCAGAGCCGTGAAGTTCCGGCGTTACTGTTCATCACTTACCCGTTATTGTTCATCACTTACCCGACACTGTTCACGCCCGACGATCGTGCTGCAGCCTCACCCGACGCCCTCGCCTCTGCCGACGCCTGAGCCTCCGTCTGGCTCCGCCTGTGCATCCGCCCGCCGCCTGCATCTCCGCCCAGCGCCGCCTGAGGTTCCGGCGATCCTACCCAGCGACGCCTGAGGCTCCTCTGGTTCCGGCGATCCTACCCAGCGCCGCCTGTGGCTCCGTCCGGCTGCGGCGACCCCTGCTGCCTTGGTTCCTTTCCGGCGCCATTCTCCCAACGTCTGTCTCTGCTCTGCTTTTCCAGCAGCGCTCGATCTGCCTGTCGGTTTCCTCTGCCTCCGTCAGACTCCAGCGATCTGACTTCCACTGTCTCTGGAAGCATCGGCCTCTGCTTGTCTGCTCTGCTGCAGTGACGGTGGCTGGTCTGTGTCCGTTGTTTGCCCGCTGCCTTCTCAGTCTGCCTGGCCCTGCCTGTTGTTCCGTTGCTGGTCCCTGGTTCCTGTCTTGCTCTTGTTGTCGTGCCGGTTGATCATTATGGCAGCTTCCTCCTCGTCGACTGTCAATCAAACTGAAATTGGGGCTACTAGAACTGAGCATGTACCCATGCAGGTTATTAATCTTCGTCTTACAAAGGAGAACTATTTCTCGTGGTCGCCGGCTATGACTATGGGGATTGCTGCTCGCGATCGCATGACCTATATCGANTTGAAGGTGTTAGAAGTCAGATTCTGAATTCGGGAGAGGTGTCTAGCATTGAAGATGTATACTCGTGTGTTGAAGCAGAAGAACAGAGAAGGCTTGTGACAAATGCAGGCAAGAGGGACCTTGTGCCCTCTTATGAGCGGTCAGCTCTTGTGAGTCGTGGATCTGGAAACTTGACTAGATCCCTTCGTCGATGCACACACTGCAAGAAGACGGGTCATACCGTGGACTATTGTTGGGATCTCCATCCAGACAAAAAGGGTACCAGAGGACGGCCTTCTAGTGGGAAGATGCCTATGACTGAGGTGCCCAAACCCAGTGGTGAAAAGCTTTCTATTTCGGCTGATCAGCTTCGTGAGCTAAGGGCATACTTGGGCAAACTTGATATCAATCATGTCGAGTCATCAGAGGAAACTAAGGCTAATCAAGCTCTTGCGGTTATTGGCGATAAAGGTAACTCTTCTGTGGGGGAATGGATTGTCGATAGTGGTGCTACTCATCACATGACAGGTAATCCAAAATTGTTTCATGAGTATAAGTTGTCATCGGGAAGGGAACGTGTTTCTCTCGCAGACGGTTCCTCTACCTGTGTGGCAGGCGAAGGAACTCTGTCCTTGTTGGACAAATTGCATGTGCATGGCGCTTTACATGTTCCTCAATTTCCTTTGAATCTCTTGTCTGTCAGTAGACTCACTAAAGAATTGAATTGTGAACTCATTTTCTCTGCCGATCGCTGTGTTTTGCAGGACTTGGTGACAGGGAAGAGGATTGGGATTGGTTTGGCTTCTGATGGCTTATATCGTCTTCCCTTACGGGTGGCTACTGCCTTGATGACAGTGATCCGCAAGACAGATAAGAGAAGAGAAGATTGTCTTCAGTCCTTTATGTACTGGCATGAACGTTTTGGGCATTTGCCTTTTAGGATTTTGAAAGAGTTGTTTCCAGACTTGTGTTCTTCTTTGGATTTGTCTTCCATTTCTTGTGACGTGTGTCAACTTGCCAAACATGTGAGGGCTTCGTACCCTCTTTCTACTAGTTGTGTTAATGAAGTATTTTCATTGATTCATTCTGATGTGTGGGGGCCTTCGGGAATTCATACCCGTCAAGGTTTTCAATATTTCATTACCTTCATTGATGATTTCTCTCGTGTCACTTTTGTGTACCTGTTAAAAGATCACAGTGAGGTCCCTCATATTATTGAAACTTTTATTCTGCTTGTGCAAACCCAATATGGTGCAAATATTAAAACTTTCCGGTCTGATAATGCCCGTGAATACTTGTGTCAATCGGTTGAAGAATTTCTTAGACAAAGGGGGATTGTTCATGAAACTTCTTGCAGCTATACCCCTCCTCAAAATGGGGTGGCTGAAAGGAAAAATCGTCAGCTTCTGAATGTCACTAGGGCACTTTTGTTTCAGAGAAATCTTCCCAAACATTATTGGGGTGATGTCGTTCTTACTAGTGCATATCTCATTAACCGCATGC
>JAANDH010001096.1:12983-43686 GCA_011799765.1 Nymphaea thermarum
ATTGATCGCCACTTCATTCGTGAAAGGATTGATGCGAAAGAGTTGATCTTACCCTACATGAAGTCTGAAGACCAAACTGCAGATGTTCTGACAAAAGTTCTTCCTTCAGCTTCATTTGAGAGGAATGTATCCAAGTTGGGCATGTTTGATATGTATGCCCAACTTGAGGGGGAGTGTTGACGGATCTTGGTGTATGGGTTCGGGTCTGGACCCGATCCAGTATGGCCTGTTAGGGCATACTTATGTCATTGTAACCCTAATCTTTGTGTGAATAAAAAGTTATCAGGAGAGAGAGAGTCTGGATGCTAGTGAGCACCGACTCCTCCTCATTCGTGGTTTTTTCTCCCTCAAGTTGAGGGTTTTCCACGTTACATCGTGCATCTCATTCTTCTTTTTCTCTTTTCTCGCATTTCTACAGTTCTCAATTGTTTTCGTAATACATCTAAATATCTAATCATGGCATGAAAATTTTCAACTATGTTAGAATATCGTGTATAGGGAACCGGGTCCGGATATGGACCCGGTCCCATGGGAGCGGGTACCGAGAGTGGCTCGGTACCCTAGGCGGGTCTCCCTCTTTATAATCCCACTTATTGTGTAATTGTTGATTAAGTGGAATAACTCTCTCTCTCCTAGGGTTGCGGTTGTGCACCTAGGTAGAGCTTCTTTGTGGTTTTTCACATCTCTTTGAGGTTTTCCACGTATATTGTGTGTCTCTTTTCCTTCTCCCTATCTCGTTACGTGTTTCTACATGGTATCAGAGCCGACGCGTTTGGGAAATTTTTAGGGTTTGTGAAGTTCCAACCCTAATCTCTCACCGCGACTACCGCCACCCCTGCAGCCGCCGTTGCAGCATCCATTGCCGCCACTGCTGCCGCCGCCGCTCCTGTTTCCGCCGGTGTCACCCCTCTTACGGCGTGGGTCTTGTGTTGTCGTTCTTGTATTGTTGACAGGCGTCGTCGTCTTGCTTCCCGGAGAAGAAGGGATATATGCGTGAGGTGGCTGGTCCGTGACTTGATAGAGGACGTAAAGGAGGAGAGGAGCGTAACTTGAGGATTGCCTCAATGTCCGCCGGTGCTCCGGCGATCGCATCCCCCTTTCCTTACAAAAGACCGGGATTAATTTGGTCTTACGGGTGAAGGCTTTCCTCATCTCGAAGTTGATTTCCTATTCACTTCTATACTTTGATACTTGCTGGTTTTGTCTCTTGGATCTTGATTCCAGCAAGGAGAACGTGTGGTGCAACCTCTACCCGTGGGAGATTGCAGCCCAAGAGAGAGAAGGAACCGCTTCCGTCGAGCGACATCGACGATTGTTTCCCCCAATCGACATTTTGTTCACTCTTGGGGTTGATTGGGAATCCGGTGAAGATATTACCTCTCTCTCTTTATCGTTTCTTTCTAGATAGAACTTGATTTTTCTCTCGTTCTTGTGATTCTTTCCAAGGCTTTTACTGCCCATTCGTGCTCCTTGTTGGCGCCGTTGCCTCTTGTGACACCGTAGTGGCTCTTGGACCGCACCCTTGTCGTGTTTCCTGGTGCTGTTTTTCTTTGTCTCTCTTTGGTGATCGTGATGGTTGAAGATGTGACTCCCAAGGTCAATGTTGCCTTTGACACAAACAAGAATACCAAGAGCGAGAACTTGCCGTTTCAAGTCACTTCTCGTAGTGATTGGATTGTTGATAGCGGAGCTACGCATCATATGACAGGAGATCCTAAGATGTTTCAAGAATACAAATTGTCTTCCGGACAGCAACGCGTGTCTATAGCTGATGGGTCTTCTATTTTTGTGGCTGGAAAAGGGAGTTTGTCATTGTTGAATAAATATCGTCTTCATAATGCTCTTCATGTGCCCAATATTCCGGTGAATCTGTTATCTGTCAGCAGTATTACCAAAGAACTCAATTGCAATCTAATCTTCTCTGCTGATCAGTGTTTCCTGCAGGACTTGGTGACGGGGACGAAGATTGGGATTGGCTCGGTTATTGATGGACTCTACAAACTGCCTGTGCAGGTTGCTTCTCCTCTCATTTCAGCCACTAGTGGACAGTTGTCAGGCATGGAGGATAGATCTACCATCGTACGATGGCACGAGCGGCTTGGACATCTCCCATTCCAATTGATTAAGAAGTTGTTTCCTCGACTTTTTACTTCTGTTTCCCTGGACTCCCTCACCTGTGAAGTGTGTCAGTTGGCTAAACATGTTAGGACTTCGTATCCTATTTCTTCCAATAAAACCACCCGTCTGTTTGCCTTGGTTCACTCTGATGTTTGGGGTCCTTCGGGAGTACCCACTGGTCGTGGTTTTCGTTACTTTATGACCCTTATTGATGACTACTCTCGTTGTACGTTCGTGTACCTGTTGAAAGAACGTAGTGAAGTTCCAGTCATTGTCAAAAATTTTGTGGCTTTTGTTGAGAATCAGTTTCAGACCTCTGTTCAGACCTTGAGGACTGATAATGCTCGAGAATATGTTTCTCAATCCCTTGATGACTTCTTAAAGAGCAAGGGTATTGTTCATGAGACGTCCTGTAGTTACACACCTCACCAAAATGGCGTGGCTGAACGGAAGAATCGCCATTTGTTGGATGTCACCCAGGCTATTATGTTCCATCGGCAGGTTCCTAAGCGGTACTGGGGTGATGCACTTCTCACTAGTGCCCACCTTATTAACCGCATGCCTACTCGTGTGTTGGAAGGTCACTCCCCATATTCTCTGCTTTGGCCTACTCAGAATCCCTGGCCTCTTACCCCTCAGGTGTTTGGGTGTGTCTGTTTTGTTCATGATCATAGTCCTTCCCTCCAGAAGCTTGATCCTCGATCCATCAAGGCTGTTTTCCTGGGCTATTCCTCCACTCAGAAGGGATATAAATGTGTTGATCCTACCACTTCTAATGTCTGTCTCCCGGGATGTTACCTTTCATGAACATGAGGCATACTTTCCTGGGAATCCTCTTCAGGGGGAGTGTCTAGGGAAAAGTAGTGAAGAGTATTCCTCGCATCAGTTGATTCAGTTTACGGATTTCTTGGATTACAAGGTAGACACAGTCAGAGATGATAGAGGCAGTCACATGGACGGGGACCCCGTTGATGATCAGTCCACATCCTGTGATCACTTGTTTGGCCAGGTGTACACCAGGAAAAAGACAGATGTGGTTGAGACTGATGTGGTTGCGAATGTTGAAGGAACCAATCCCAATCCTATGAGTGCCCCGGATGACCCAAGTCCAATCGATGAAGAGCTTCCTATAGCCCTGCGCAAGGGCTCCAGGTCTTGTACTTCTCATCCAATTCAGAGATTTGTCTCGTATGCTAAACTCAGTAAGGATTACAAATGCTTTATTACATCCTTGTCTAAATCTGTGATTCCCAGGTGTGTAGAAGATGCTAGAGAGGATCCTAAATGGTTGCAGGCCATGACAGAGGAGATGGATGCTTTGGCAAAGAATGATACTTGGGAAGTTGTTGATATTCCCAAGGGAACTCATTTAGTCGGTTCCAAGTGGGTGTTCAATGTGAAGTACAAGCCAGATGGCACTGTGGAAAGGTATAAGGCTCGCCTTGTTGCAAAGGGGTTCAGCCAAAAATATGGGATTGACTATCTTGAGACATTTGCGCCTGTTGCTAAACTGAAGACAGTTAGAGTCATCTTAGCTTTGGCAGTACAAAAGAAATGGAGCATGGATCAACTTGATGTGAAGAACGCTTTCTTGAATGGTCACCTTGAGGAAGAAGTCTACATGAGCATGCCGCCTGGATATGCACAGAACGGAAAGTGTTGTTATCTCAAGAAAGCATTGTATGGTCTCAAGCAGTCCCCTAGAGCATGGTTTGAGAGACTAAGAGTTGTTATGAAGACAAATGGATATAAACAGGCAAATGGTGATCACACCCTCTTCATCAAGCAGAGAAATGGTCTGGTGAGCCTTCTACTTGTATGTGTTGATGATATGATTGTCACAGCCGATGACGAAGAAGAAAAAAGGAAGATGAAGGAAACATTAGCTGCTGAATTCGATCTCAAAGATCTGGGAAAATTGAGGTATTTCTTGGGAATTGAGATCGCACGGTCTGAGGCTGGACTTGTTATGAGCCAAAGAAAATACACTTTGGATCTTCTACAAAAGACAGGTAAACTGGGATGCAGGCCCTATCTTACTCCCATGGATTCTGGCACAAGGATAAGTATCAAGACTGGAACGATTTTGGATGAGGAAGGAAAAGAGAGGTATCAGCGACTAGTTGGTAAACTTATCTATCTCACTCTTACTCGTCCGGATATTACATATGTTGTGGGTGTGTTAAGTCAATTTATGCATGCTCCTACAGACTGTCATTGGAAAAGTGCTGAAAGAGTGTTGGGATACTTAAAGAATAACCCAGGGAAAGGACTGCTCTTCACTCGACAAGATCAACTTAGTATTGAAGGATATTCTGACGCCGACTGGGCAGGATGCACAGATACTAGAAGGTCTACCACAGGATACTGCATCTTTCTTGGAAGTAACCTGGTGGTATGGAGAAGTAAGAGACAAGAAGTTTGTTCCAGGTCTAGTGCAGAGGCAGAATACAGGGCTGTTGCTATGGGAGTTAAAGAGATGCTATGGTTGAAGATTCTTCTAGCAAATATTGGAGTTGAAATGGGAGAGAAGATGAAGATGTACTGTGACAACAAGTCGGCAATTAATCTTGCAAACAATCCCGTCCTACATGACAGAACCAAACATGTGGAGATTGACCGTCATTTCATACGGGAACGCATAGATGCAAAGGAGTTGATTCTACCATATATAAAATCTGAAGATCAAATTGCCAATGTCTTAACCAAAGCCTTATGTACATCTCAATTCGAAAATTATGTGAGCAAGCTTGGCATGTTTGATATGTATGCCAAGCTTGAGGGGGAGTGTTAGAATATCGTGTATAGGGAACCGGGTCCGGATATGGACCCGGTCCCATGGGCGCGGGTACCGAGAGTGGCTCGGTACCCTAGGCGGGTCTCCCTCTTTATAATCCCACTTATTGTGTAATTGTTGATTAAGTGGAATAAGACTCTCTTTCCTAGGGTTGCGGTTGTGCACCTAGGTAGAGCTTCTCCGTGGTTTTTCACCTCTCTTTGAGGTTTTCCACGTATATTGTGTGTCTCTTTTCCTTCTCCCTATCTCGTTACGTGTTTCTACAAACTATAATGAGAATGCCAAGACAAGAAAAAGCATCACCCTCAATGCTGCAAAGGATTGAAGGCTGACATACTTAAAGAGCATGAAGTGAGGATAAAACATAAGCATCAGGAGAACATGTCAAAACTATAAAAAAAATGTTTTAAAAATAAAATAGATGCAGTAGCTAGAAACAATTAAGAAAAATGGTTGCTAGCAAAAATGATTACTGACAATATACTAATCAACAAAAAGGTAAATTTGAAGGTAAATAATGTGATATGTTGATAGCATCTGCTACCTTGTTCCCGCCAAATACAAACATGATTAGCAGTGAGATAGACTGGGTTGCTACCAGTACCAACAGGAAGCTTTTCATCTTCAAAAGGGAGAAGCATGTTACGAAATGAACATATTCCCATCAAGCATTGAAACCATCTATCAGCGTCTAGTGCTATACACGCTCCCTTCCATACTAGGTCTCTCAGCCCTAACTTTTCAATCCAAAGGCTTATGCAACCATTCTCTAAATTCCCTCTGTCCTATGCAATTACTTGTGCACCAACATGAGTTGTAATGGTCTTTGTTTTCACCTAGAAAACTGGACAAGTAATTGATAGCCTCAATTTCTTTCACTCTCTTCAATGCCATGAAGTCCAAGCCCTGTGATACTCATTTTTGCTCATACACAAATTCCAAATGCATCCCAACATCTGCCAATTTTCCTTCAGCATTTCCAACATTTCCCCACTCTTCAACATGTACCAAGACAATTGTTGACTTCACAGAGATGTCATCCATGCAAAAGTCAATTCCACATTCAAACTGCAACCAAACTTGAGTAAGAAAAACTGCATCTGGGTTGGAACTTTGTTTGGTAGAGAGTTATTCCATAATAACGTCAACCCTCAAAGAAATCCTTCTCTACTATATGAGATGTGTAAAAAGGAATATACTTGTATGGCTGAAGCTGGTTGTGCAACAACAGTGCCGAGTGGCACACTTCCTCACAATCTTGGCCACCGACCCATCGCTCGTGAGCATTAGATCCAAAGTCCATATCTCTTCTTGTAGCTGAATGGAAACAGGGTGGCAATTTTCGTCCGTCTCCAAAACACCAGGGGTGTTGTATTCTTACAGAAATCACTTATATTTTGTCCTAATAACGGCTGTTGAAAATTATCACTCAAAAGCATAGGCAGCTCATTGACAACATGATCATACAGTCGCCACTTTTCCATTTCTCTTGTATAGCACTCAAACAAAATCCAGCACCCACACCAAAGTCCCAACTGTTTGCTTCTCCCTCCACATTCAGACCTCTTGGTGATGTATCTGGTGCAATTAATGCAACATCCTCGCTAGGAGCTGCACGATGAGCCCCAATCTTGATGATAAATTTCTCATTTGAACATGTAAGTCGAGACAACCAGTAGAGCACGGGGAGCTTCTGATAGTCCACTTTATGCTTTCCAATTTTTTTCTTCCCCTAAAATTTTCAGCAAATTCTTGCTACATTTTTCTGATGTCATGAGAAACCAATAGGATATGGCTAATTCTGGTTACTAGGGTTTATGACATTACATAACCTCTATAAGACTATAAGTATGGATGGCAGCCAATTTTGCCAGAAAAAGAAAGAAAAAAGCCATCTATTGAAGGAAATAAAACTCAGAGATTGCCAAACCCAGAAAAAATAGCAATCAATAATAGCCACACTATAAAATAAACGACTTAAACAATGTCATGCTAAGAGCACCAATCTGCCTAAATGCTGGCAAAAATGTAATGTTTCTGAAGGCAACGAATAACTAAAAGCTAATCATCATATAGAACCAAAACTGAAACTAGTTAGCTTGTCACCTAAGTGACATGGATACGGCAATTTAGCCGCTGTGCCCATGTCAACATGCTGACATGTGGACATGGGAACAGCGACACACTTGGACATGGTTTCTTAAAAAAACATATTATTTTTTGCATTTTTTCATATTAATTTTAATGTTTTGTATATCATTTTTGCATATTAAATATTAATTATCCAAAATGTATTTTTCACTTGTTTCACATTTTTCTCACCTGCATCTTTTTTGTGAAATTGTGCACACACATACATGTATATGCATATGTACTTTGTGGCTTCCCCGTATCCATAATTTTGCCGTGTCCATATCCACTTACCTATACCCATACCAAACTACCAGTATCCGTGTGACTTAGCTTGTCACAACTGCAGAAACCAAAGGGATGATGCAGTAAACTGTTTGTTGAGAGTCAAGACAACAACCTGAATCAGTGTAGCCGCTCTTTGCTCCTTTACAAATAGGAATTTTTGGCGCACAGACAAAGCACGAATGCAGGCTTGTATGACAAGAACAGATGAATAAACTTGCAAATAGGCATTCCTGAGCAAGTAACCACGAACATATTTCTGAATTACAATGGACGCAGCATGTTTTCTCTTAGCCACATAAATGCTTCGTGCAACAAAACCTGCAAGATGAAAGACAGCAATTCATGCTCTTCTCATAAATGATCCAGGAGAAAAGAAAAACAGATATCTTGAAGTACCATGACTATCTTTTTGTTTAACTACAAAGACAGAAAATTGTCTCAACCATAGTCATAAATATATTTCTCAGGTATTATTCAACGAGTTATTTTTCCCAAGAAAATCTCAAGTGTCCAAAAAATTAAAAAATAAATAAAGATTAAGGCACACACACACACATATATATATATATATGAAATTAATATTTTTTGTTAATTTTCTAACAAACTTATCAACAAGTATTCAAAATAGTTTTTGAAATTTTAATGTAAAAATGGAAACATACACTGGAAATACATTAAAAATAATTTTCATAAAAAAGAGGAATATATCACAATAACATTATGGTGTTACAGCAAGAAATATTTTCATGTGATCATTTGACAATATCATAAGATTTCCAAATAAAATGTCTTTCCTCTTTGTGGTAACAAAAATGCAATATTTACAAAAATATGTGCATATCTATTCGTGACTATTGATCCAACTCAAAATAGTACAGGTGCAAATGGAGCTAAAAGGAGGAGTAACATAAAAGAGAGCATACCACGACATGCAGCTTGAAGATTAATGGCAGCAGATTTCTTCAACATAAAGTCTTTGTATGCAACAAATGTACGCCAACACCTTTGGATAACTTTCGCTGCATTATCTAAGACCTCAGCTCGTTTACCATCCAAAACAGCAATTTGGCCAGCTCTAAGAAAAGCTTTACTTCTACCCAGCTGCAAATGTTTTTTAATTATTGCAAGGTCAATCAGTAAGAAATATGGAAGAATTTAATAGTAAGAGCAACTTGATATCCCAGCATGTTTTTTAATTGAATGAACCTGAACTTACTTGGTAATTTTCAAGTCCCAGCTTTCGAAGAAGCTTGTCTGCCACATCCTTTTCATCATAACTGACAGAAGGTTTTATATAACATAAGTTCTATGTGTGGTAGCAGTACAATGAAACCAAAACTCATTTAAATGAAGGATCTAGACATGACCACAACAGAACAAATACATCATACATGAGCTTGATTGGACAAAGCCAGCAAACACAATCTTGGTACATCAGCACATGCAATTAGATGACATGCATACAAGGGAGTGACAAGCAGCTATCAGAGACAATCAAAGGCAATAACCACTACCCATACGTGTCTGCATATACATGTGCACATAGATACATACTGATGAAGCACCATAGCATCAAGAAACCAAAAAAAAGAAAGAAATGTCCAGAAGATGCATAGAGCTGCAAGTATAAAACACGGTAAATAAAAATACATAAAAATAATGACAAGAATATGTACAGGTACGATTACACAAATGCACGAGATCATGTTGCATAGACACTTAGACAAGAGCATCATAATAATGTGAAACCAAAAAAAAAAATGAACATGCATTACGCCTGAGACAGAGATATGGGAGAGAGAGAATCTTGTGTGTGTGTGTGTTAATAACGTAAATCAAAAAAAGAAAAAAACTAAACATGCATTTGTGTGTGTATGCCGGAGACAGAGAGATAAGAAAGAGTGTGTGTGTGAGAGAGAGGCGGAGAGAGAGATAGGACCATCTAAACTCTTTTAAACAATATAAGAAATGCAGCACAGAAAAAGAAGATCTATTTGATTTTGGTAGGTGATTTAAGAATAGAGAAGGGGCTGAAGGGACAGGAAGCTAGTTGACCATGACACAATCATCACAAAGTTTACCATCTCATTTAGTAGCCAAGACATTGTTACTGATAAATTTAGTCTTTAATGACACATGAACAAAAGATCCAATTTATTTTTAAGAAATTGTGCAGTAAACAGCCTACAAAATGACACCAAATTCAGTACCATACGCAATAATGCTAAGTTCATCAAGATATTGATCATTCTACAATTTCTGGTCATGTAAAAGGAAACTTGCAAAAGTTCAAGCATTACCTTCCATCCATAAATTCTGTGCCCAGAATTCCAAATCGGTCCAAAAATTCTGCATAAGTCCTCCTGGTTGGGTAACCAGCAAGACTTATCCGCACAGCTTCGAGAACACCCTGGCAAGGAGGAGGAAAAAATGTAGTCCCATGGTAAAAAAAAACGAAGTCGTCATCATCCAAAGAAAGAGTAGCTGTAGCATGTCAAAAGAGCCAGAAATTGTAGGAGCAGTAAAAGTTATAGATTTGTCATAGATAATTCAAAAAAAAATGATGCAAGATCAACGTAATAAACCACAAAAAGAAGATATGAAAAGAAAAGCATGCAACAACTCTATCCGATCAATAATCCCACCAAACATCCAAAGCATGCACATATCCAATGGAGGAATAACGTCAGTGAAGGTAAAAAACAACTCCAACAAGTAAATAACTAATCAAATGTTTTTCCGTAACAAGTCATAACAAAAGTAGAAAAGCGCCACAGAAGAAGTCCACCGTGTCATTTCTAGACAGATAGCTATTATTTTGTCCTCACATTTTTTTTAACTTGAAACAGATCTTGTAACATTGTCCTAAAACATTTGCATCAGTTGATCAGCTTGTATACTAGCAAGGGATTGCAAAAGTACTACACCGTTTGCATTTTATCCTTGACCTAACACTTTTCGTTTTTACAATGCATACATCTACAACCCACTAATTCAGACTGCAACATTTATGCCTCAAGCATATTAACACATACACCTCATTTTTTCCATGGCGTTACACTTCAAAGCAATGCAAGTTAGTTTGAAATATAAATGAATTCCAAGCATTATTAGTATTGGTATGCAAGTTACATGCTTCATAACGCATTGCCAAACTCCTAGTTGTCCGAGGAAACTTCAATATACTTCTACCATCAGCTTTTCAATTCACCAAATATACAATAAGCCAGAGCACTAGAGATCTCTAATGCTTTAAAGGGAGAGCAAACAGCCTATCCAAAGTGATCATGCTTAGTTCCTTAAAATTACATTCACCAAACTTCTGCACTGATCCTATCAAGATCAAGATGTTTATGCTGATTTGGAGAGAATCACCTTTTGAGCCAACCCTTCCACAAGAAAAGAACCATTCTTATTAGTTCAAAAACTTGATGTCCAACTTCTTGATTGTTGAAGAAAACCAAGACTCAGAGAACTCAGCAATCCAAAAGTTATTTCCACATAATTGACAATGTAAATAAGTGTAAAAGGTCAGTTTACAAATTAGGAAATTGAAAAAGCAAATTCATGTTGTATGACCAACAGATTTGCATGCTATGTGCCAACAAGAAAATCACACCACGGTAAATTTTGATTTGACTGCATTATTGTGAGTTTATATGATAGCTCTATCATGTCAATATGACATACAAGGTGTTTCAATGTCATGAAATAATATAATCAACGCAAAGGCTGTCAAAGTTTTTTCTGAAGTAAAGAAATGATACTAACTCAATCAGCAAAGATCTGAGTTTCATTTCCATCTCAATATTTCCCTTGATTGGAAAGGCTCAATACAACCTTATAGATGTGGAAATGGCATCTTACCATGCTACCTTTAATGAATCAGAAGAATCGGATGTTGAGACTACAAAACATCAATAACCAACAATCCAAGAACACAAACCATGCAAAATAAGTAATAAAATTACCCAGACCAAGTATAGTTTAACTTTAATGAATCAGCATAAATACAGCTACAAGGAAAAAGTTTAAATGTGGTACGTCCCTTTGAAGCTGTCACATGGGTATGGACAAGCTTGTTTAGTTACGTTTAAGTCTGTTCATCTTACCATTCATTTACAAACGAAACAAAAGAAACCCAAGAAAAAAAAAGGTCCCAAATTCACGGCAAATTTGAACATGCCTCGGGTGTGTTGACTGCACCAGACACCATCACAGACATGTCTGGGCTGTCTCTGAAGCCACACTTATGTCTAAGCATGTCGACACTGGTGTGGCTCCTCTGTAAAGGTGTCTGTGACTCATAGCACTGAAGGTGGATGATGTTAGTGTACTCAGAAAAATGGTGACTGATGATGGGGCATGCTGTTGGATATGGTTCTACAAGCACAAAAGTAGTGCTAGTTGTTGCAATGATAACACTTTCCCCCCACCCAAGAAAAAAAAATATAGTGGAACATGATAATGTGGATCAAGACTGATGATGGGAAATGTTGTTAAAGATGGTTCCACAAGCATGGCAACACTGTTTCCCGACATCACAACAATAGCGGTCATGGCAGCTCACATTGCAAGGGATAACCTGCTAAGCATTAAAAAGAACCACCAATATTGTGATGCATTTTATTGGTCACATATAAGAAACTGGAAAAGAAAATGCTGCCTTGCATCCAAAGTAAATCTAGGTAGTCATGAATAAGAAGCCAAAACAAAATACAAAGTGACAGCACCTTCAACATAGGACACTTACACCACATCGCAACTGATGGAGTACGCTCTGATTCTCAAATTTCTGAGGCAGACTATAAGAGTTTGGTTTAATACAGCGAACATAGTGAGGCTCTGTAGACTTCAATGTTTCCATCAATGCTTGAAGTTGTTGCTACAAAAAGGTATTATAGATTCAAATAATTGCTTATGTAAAAAGCATACACCACTAAAATATCAGGGAAAGTGACAAGCTACATCCAACATTCATATATCTGATTATACAAGAAAGGCTTTACAAAAGCCACTGAAATAGCAAATATTAACTCGGACTCCGCATTACCAACACTCCAACAGACTGAATCACTGAATTTAAATATCACAAGTAATATTGCCAAAAAGCAAGATTGCATAAATATCATAGACAACAAACAAACGTGAACTCATAGCACACTTGTGTTTTCCAGATTATAATGCCGCTCATTGATGACAAAAAAAATTTCCAACTTAGAGAACAAGCATGATATACACCTATGCATGTAATTATAATTTATAAGGTTAAGAAAGCAGTGAGAAAAGAGACAGGAGAAAAGTAAGATAGCACTAATCTTTGATAAGTTTATGAATAATTTTGGTATGGACAAGCTTGCAGAAGTTGGCAGCAATTATAACGAGAGGAAAACATCCGGCTACAGCAGAAACCACCAGCATGCATCTCAGACCCTGAACAAATAACTTGATGATAATTGACAAGGGGATAAAAAGATATGATGGTGTAAATAAAGGTTCTTAAATAGACAATTATTTACATGATATATTGGATGCATTTGTCAGTCATGAACAGTGCATATATGAATATCAAACAGTTTAAAATGAATTACAGTAAATACCTTGAATTTAGTAGCAACTGATGAGAATTTGTAAGACGACTTGGAAGATTCTTCCGGTAATGAAGGGAAAAGTCCAGCAATAAAAGTGCACTTTGATGATGACATTAGGTTGTGATGCTCCACAACAACATAATCCCGATTCTTATCAAGAAAAGATTCAGTTTGATATGTCACCTACAAAGCCAAAGTGACCTTTAATAGTGAGAAAATGTCAGCATACTCCTATGTACTTCAATAAACTTAACAACAATGAGCAGCAACAGAAGACCTACTTTGCCTGCATAGTGAGAGATAGTAAAATCAGTAGGTGAATACTTTGGCTTTTCAATCCTAGGGTTTCCACGAAAGCTTTGGAACAGCCTGGTAGAGAAACTCTCATGTGTTGACTTCGGAAACATGCTGCAAAATCAGCATATAGCTTGAGGCACGCAAACACCCATAAGAAAAATACAGAAATACAAATGAAAAAGTTTATAGTACCATGCTTCATTCAGTAGAGATATGATCCCAATAGGTTTCTGCATGTGAAAAGGCAAGAAAATAAATTAGAAAATAAATAAATGAGTATTCAAAGAGAATCAAATAATGATATTGCAAAACCAAAGTAAACTAGTTCAGAGCGATGGAGGTCCATAAGAAGGGGAAAAAAATACTAAAATTCAAATGCCTTAGAATAAATCAACATTGTGCACATTGTATTTCTTGCACATTCAAGTTTTCAACAAACAATCATCTCCCTCCAGCCATCTTTCAAGTTTCATGTCCTTGAGCAACCAGCATTTATATCTAACTCTCTACGTTTTTTATAAATGGTCCATGCTAAGTATGTGGCCCACTGGTGAAAAAGCAGAATTTACATCTTCTCATCCATTGAGGAACCAAGAGGCTTTAACAAAACATAGACATTAGACAGGAAAACAGATCAAATGCATAATCAAGCTAACTAACACCAATACAGTGACGCTGCTAAAAATATGTTTCAGATATGCTGGCACACAATATTCCTTAGTTCCTCCTAAGTCCTAAGACTATCGCTCCTGATGGACAATAAACAAGTCCAACATCTAGATCCATATCAAATTGTCAATTCATGCACACTGAAATAAAGTACCCTCGGTGTATGATATACACTATGTCACATAGGTACGGGTACGGGTGCTGGTACTGAATAAACAATAAGAAATATTTAGAAAATATGTATCAAAATAAAGAATATATATATCAACATAAACAAATAAATTACATAGAAAATATATATCATTATCAACAGCTCTTGCAGCAGTGCATTTAAGAAACATATGAAAAACTTTAAACATATGGACAACCAAGCAGCCCCCTAGTCAAATATGAACATCAATAGACTTTTCACATCCAAAGAATAGAATAAAAAGGTGGAAAAAACTAAATCAAAGTAAAATTAAGCAGTTTGGATCTATAGGTACCCGAATGTCAAAGTACCTATTTTGGGTAGGGGTACAACGACACGGGTACGTGGACCTTACTGAAGTACCCATGTGACTTAGGATATACATTGATTCAACGGTCAACCCCGACCAACTTTATTTTCACATAAAAGAATAATAAAATAATAGTCCTAAAGTTTTTTACTCTCTAGTTCTGCCAAGTTACTTGATGACATCAATGACTCCCTTCCTCGTCAAGAAAATGCAAACATCAAGAGATGCCTTTCTAGCAAGCAAGAAGGTTCCCACATCTCTAATTATTCTCAACATCTATTAAAAACTTAAAATGTAACCTTCCTATATATGTACGTCAATTTGTTGAACTAGCCAGTAAGTAGCTGCTGACTTAATGGTAAGTGGGATTTTGGGCTGAAGACTAGTTGATTGACAGTTAACTTGACTGGCTAGTCGAGATTTTTACTACAAAGGACACCAAAAGAAATAGGAATTATCTTGTAAACCACCAACACAAACTTTTGGAATTTAATAGGCATTTTAATCTCAAATTAATTGAAGATTATGAGACTTATTCGCATTTAATATTGCAATGATGAAAAAACTAAGCAAATAAATAACTCATTTGTGATGACAATGATTGATGATTATTAGTAGTCTATGTAACATGAGCACATGTAAAAGCATGCTGCACATGTGTCAGTACACCCAAACTGGGACACAGGTGCAGCAACACAAGCAGGTGGGTTTTCTTATCAGGTATGATTTACACCCGGTCCAAAATGCTACCTTTTAAAAAGAAACGAACTCTGGAAACTGCTCACAATTTAGGAAGAGCGGGGAGGAAAAAAAAAATTGCCTGATATATATATATATTATATATATATATATATATATATATATATATATATAAAGAGAGAGAGAGAGAGAGAGAACTACCAACTGGTGTTGCTACAGCTGCACAAATGGTGCTCCATACAGCAAACAATGGACCACCAATGGAGAAGAAGCATTCCTCCATCTGCTAACATGGTTAACACATGTCCCTAACAGTGTCCTTTTTCTTTCCTCAAAAGACATGGGTTCTTGCAGGCACAGGTAAAGATCATAATCAATGCCCAAACCATCCAATCACAAAGGTCAAGAGGGGAATGAGAGGGAGGATGGGAGAATGCTTTCAATAGAGAGAGAGAGAGAGAGAGAGAGAGAGAGAAAGATTAGGAAGTTCCTAATCCTTTTAGTACTTAATTTTAGCTCATACTAAAAAAAGAAGCTCGAAATTTTGAATTATGGTCACTAAAAATTGTTGCAAAAGGTGCCTTTGTGATGATACTTAGTAGGCCATGGTTTTTAGCAATGGAATGCACCTTTTTTTAGCGACACAAAATTTTAGGGAAGAAAAATCTGACCACAGAGGTAGCAGGCTGTTTCCAATTTTTCAGTGTATGTACGTATATGCATGTAAACAATCTAAGTTCTACACTATGTATCAAAACTTAAACAATCTCTATGTGTGTGTATATATATACACCCCCACATTTTTAGAATTTGTTGTGTCTGCACCGGCACCCATGTGACTTGGAAATCGATGCAACCATCATGCTGTTAGAATATATAATGTAAGTATACATACATGTTTTGATATCTACAATCATATATCTCAAACTCCTAGCAGTTTGATATATGATTTGTATATATAAATATATGTGTGTATACATAGTTCTTCTTGTATTTATTTTTTCTTTATTTTTTGTGCATTTTTCTGAATTTTTTTCCATTTCTATTTTACAAAGGAAATAGCTGTTGGGAGTTCCCAACGGCTAGATTTCTAGCCGTTAGGAGCTCCAACAGCCATTTCCTCTTCCTCCTTTCTTCCCTGAAACTAACACATATATACCCATGCGGTGGATCCTAACCCACTGATAGCCCACTTCAGATTGCACCTGACTGTAAACCAGGATGCAAGGTTGTCCAAGACTATGGCCATTAATATATTTCAAGCTTTTAAGTAAAGAACCATTCTTGTGCTGATCGCAATTTCACCCCTAAGGACCACATATCACTATGTACAGATCCCAGGTCTGTATGTTGACCATGATAATGACATCAACTATAATAACTCAGCTTAAAAGTGTACCCCGCAACAGGATGTCACATTCAGGAATTGTGATTTTTACGATTCATAGTGGGGCAAAAACACTTATATTGGATAACTTATAGAGCCTATTACAGATATGGTGAGGGAAGCTAACAAATAACCAGGCTTCACAGAAGATTATGAAATGTGAAACAGTACGATTAAGAAAGCAAACTCAAAGCAAGAGAAAAAGAACAATGCAAACTATATCAACAAGCTTGTTCAATCCAAAGAGAAGGTAGTTGCTTTTAAGTGAAAACTTCCGAGCACATAACCTATTTATGAATTACAAATGATGGCAACTAGCTAGAGTTCAAATGCAGGAAAGAGCAATTATGCCCTACCGAGCATCCTGTAGTCAGAAAGAAGCATCACGGTCCTTAAAGGGCATTTTACAGTATCTTAAATAACCAGGGCCAACAGTGTCATGAACCAAGCCCTCAACAAATGCATCAATAATATGCAGAAGAAGTGAATAGCCAGCAATGTCTTATCCAAATCAAACCATAAATTGCATGTCTAAGACTCTAAAAGCAAGACGACATTAAAAATAATGAAATTAGAGAATAAAGGAGCCATCCGTGTGGAAACTAGTGAACACCTTTTCAATCAAATCTAAGACATCCTGATTGTCAATAAATTCAATATAGCTCCAGTTGATCTTTTCATTGGAGTACTCCTCTTGCTCTGTCTTAAAGACATGCTGTCAAAGAGGAGCAGAAAACAACAAAAAATGTGAATAACAAGCAAAGAACTTCAACCATAATTACAACTCTGGATGTCCGTACCTCATTGAAATGCTGCTGAAGTTTTTCATTAGCAAAATTTATACAAAACTGTTCAAAACTGGAATACAAAGAAATTCAACTTATTAGAGGATGATCAAGTCTAGAAATTTTAGAAAATACTCATGAATAACAAAAGCAAAAACCTTAGAAAAGAAGAAAGTAGGAAGATAAGACAAGAACTAGAAAAGAAAAAACTAGTAAAGATGCATCAAGCAAACTAATCAGCTGCAACAGTATGCAGATAAGAAAGAGACAGAAAAGGACCAAACTAAAAGCGAGATGAGATCATTGTGCTTCCACCCTAAGAAAACATAAATGATAAAAAGTATAACTTCCTTCAAAATAATTCTGAGTACCTCCAATCCCCAGTTACACCACCACTGTCAATCGCATAAGTCCATAAAGCCATTCAAAATGATGCAGGAAGATGATAAAAGAGAAAATCACACATTAACTAAGTGCATATAATGAGAGGAATCATGGTTTGGAAATGGAAGCTTAAACACCAAGCTTTTTACAAAGGGGGGAAGCTCAAGCTCAATTTGACAGAAGTTCATTCCTTTCAAAATGAGAAACCACCTTATCAATTGGCACACTTTTGCTGCTTGATCAATTTCCTCATTCTTTCTGTTGAATTATCCTTGCTTCAACTAACATTTTATATTTTTTCCCAATACCACATATGATACTCTATCAATATCTATGCTCTCAAACAAGCACCCAGAGCCGCCTACCTCAAAGCTTGACTAGCAGCCTAGGCTTAGCACCGTTTCCAAGCAACCAGCTACACAAGAATGCCCGGGCCATCATGTGAGGCGCCTAGTCACTCGAGAACTAGTTTTTTTCCTTCAGTACAATAGATTTTTTTCCTTCTTTCCCTTCTGCTTCTTCTTCTCCTGCCATCTGAGGCACATCCTCTTTTTTCCTTCTTTTTTCTACTATCTGAAGTATTTTTTTTCCTTTTTCTTTTTTATGAATATTTTTTGAGGCCGATCATTTTTTTCATCTTGCATGAGACTGCATATGTACATAGGTGTATGTACTTTCAGGTATGGTTACAATTACAGCCCATGTGTTATTTTTATGTCATTTTAAGTTTGTATTTGACACATAAATATATGAAAGACAATTAACACACAAGGCTAACACAGAAGCTATGAGAATTTATTTTCTCTCTCTTTCTTAACTAGACTGGCATTTTCAGGCTTTAGTTTAGGCTTTAAGTTGCAAAGAGTCAGAATAAAGTGTTTACAAGCTGGTTTTCAGGAAATTAGAAGATTTTATATGCTCTATAACATCGAAAATTGCTGATGCCAAATTGCAAGCTTGCTCTCTTTGTGCTACAGAACCATTAAAGCGTAATTATTCAATTTCATTTAGTTTGATATTTCAATTGATTATTTTATCATCGTTTCATGGAATGTTTAATATGCTAATGAAATGTTATCATGCATTTTAATTTTTTTTTAGTTATAAGTTGGTAGCTGACTAATTTTAGTTTGTTTAGTGAATGTGTTTCATTGCTAAATTTTAACAAACAGCATAGCTTTTGATTGGGTCTAGCTGTTTATCCTTTTGAGGGAAGGAGAGGAGGTTAATGTGCATGTGTTGCCTAACTCACCGCTAGGCTAACCCTTAGCTCTTCTACCAGCAAAGATTATTTTAGTTAAATACATTATTCTTTGGTATCAGACTTTTACTTTCTTTCACTATTTTAATTTACCATTTTCACTTGTACAATTTTTTTCCTTAATTAGCTGTTTTATAAACACATTCGGCTACCAGCTGCACACCGATTTTTTACGCTCAATTTGCAGAGAATTTCCTGTTTCAGATATATATATATATATATATATATATATATATATATATATATATATGTGTGTGTATGTGTGTGTGTGTGTAACAACCCGACCCACTCCCGGGCTCGGGTCCCTGGTCTGGCGGATCCCAACCCGCCCTCTAACAGTTTCGGCTCCAATCCTAAAAAGGCTAGGAACCAGGACAATCTTCTCATTAAGGCCTCCCTTTATAAGCCATTGAAGATCCCTCACAATCTTCAATACAGGACTAAACATTTGGGGCGTTACAATCCACCCCCCTTAAGGCACACGCGTCCGCGCGTGTGGGACCCCAGGTCCGAGTGTTGAAACTGCTCTGATACCACTGTAACAACCCGACCCACTCCCGGGCTCGGGTCCCTGGTCTGGCGGATCCCAACCCGCCCTCTAGCAGTTAAGGCCTCCCTTTATAAGCCATTGAAGATCCCTCACAATCTTCAATACAGGACTAAACATTTGGGGCGTTACAGTGTGTGTGTGTTCTTAAGTGTGTGTCCTAACCTGCATTGTTGGGCCCAATAGATACAAAGTCATATGATAGCACCAAATTGCATCATGATAACATACCGCAACATATCATCAACATATTGCAAATTTATTTCTTTAATTCAAAAAGGTTTTTTGAAAAAAAAAAGAAAAATAGCAATGAAATTCAGGGAAAAATCAAGAAGAATATGTTGTCTACAAAAAACATGTCATACATAAATATAGGCTTGTACAGCTATGAATATTCATCAATTTTAGTATTCAACATAACATATTCTAATGTCGTAAGCCATAACACATGAAGAAATAAGTTTTACAGCACCATAGATCACAAGATAAAATTGTTTAATGGCAAAGAACAAATGAAAATATCATCATGATTATTCTTCATCTTCATTATCGTTCTCATTGTCATTTGCATCACCTTCTTCAAATTGAATATCTACACCGAAATGTCCAAGCACTCCCTCAAATCGACAATTTATTGACAATTCCTCCCTCAAAACACGGAACTCTTCTGGAAACCAGCAAGAATTCTCTCTCCTTCAATTCCTAAAAGTGTTTACAATTGAGGGGAGGAAAGGGTTTAAAACCCAATTCTAAAAGAGGGGACTCGGACCCAAATTGTTGTGTGTTGTCGTATATTGTAAGTTACAGTCGCTTGTATCCTATGCTACAAGGTATGTATCATATGATATGTACAATACACATGTAATACACTACTGTTTTAAGATATGGGTGGTATTTTAGTTTGTACTTCCTAAAAGATATTGTACATATGTATAGTAAAATATGCACGACACTGCATATACATGTATCTGTAACATATGCGTGTTTAATTGTGTACATTTATGTGTATGGTTTGCCGGATTCATAATCACATTGTTTTTTACTCTTTATTACATTTCATATTCACAAATATCGTTTTTGTGTTTTAAACGACAAGGTTTTTCTTGGGTACAATATGGTGAGCTTGAAAAAAAAAGGTAAAACTAAATTTTTAAAAAAAAATACAAATCTTAAA
This sequence comes from Nymphaea thermarum, assembly GCA_011799765.1. Classification (NCBI taxonomy): domain Eukaryota; kingdom Viridiplantae; phylum Streptophyta; class Magnoliopsida; order Nymphaeales; family Nymphaeaceae; genus Nymphaea; species Nymphaea thermarum. Next base: position 33,611 of record JAANDH010001096.1, read on the forward strand.
AATTGGGGGAAAATAAAAAAAATGATAAACTAATAAAACAACAGCAAAAAACAAGTATATAAGCAACAAATAAAAATTAGAAAATAGAAATGAACAGTTTAGCATTAGAAAACATAAAAAATAGCCTAAAACCTATGTCACATGGGTACTCCTCCATAATAGGAGTACCCGCACGGTACCAGTACGGGTACGGCCCTGGGTGCGGTCAACGCAGCCCCAAGTACGATCAACGTACCCGGGATCATTTTTGTCTATTTTCAGACTCGGTCAACTTTGACTGAGTCCAAAGTTGTCCAATTTTAATTTTAACGCTTTGAAGATTTTAACGGCGAGCGATATCCTTTGTCTTCTTCACTCACCGACTGCGCATGGCGAGCGGCGATCTCTCTTTGGGGCGGCGACGGCAGGCGACGAACAGCAACAGTATTTGCTTGTGTTTTATCATTTTTTCATTTTCTGTCAACGCGTTGAGCCTTTCATCGTCTCCGGTGCCAGAGACAGCGCTTTCCATCATCTTCGGTGCCGACAGACGGCACTTTTTTTCTGCAGCTTTCTCTGGTTCTTCAAATCTCATCTTACAGTCCTTTTCTTTGTTTTATTTATTTATTGTGTTGTATTGATTTCGTTTTTATGTTTTTCGTTTTCTTTTTGTTCGTTTTCTCATTACATGTTAGTTTAAAATTTTTAATGATGCATCTTAATTTGGTCTGTCTTCTGAATAAGTGAATGTTCCATTGAATGTTTTTATTTGTTTTCTGTTTCTATTTTTTTGGTTTCGGCCATCAAGACTCAGCCACAGCCACTCAACGCTTATGAGTGATGCTAAGCCTGCGATAATGCTATTTTTCTGTTCTAACTGTTATGTTTTAATTTTTAACATTAAAATGATTAAATCAGTATTTTTTGGCTACAGCCTTTACAGACTTCTACTGTTTTACAGTTTGACTTGTTTAGCATGTTATGTTTACCTATATAGCATTTCCTCTTTAACCATGGCGTGACCTGTTGCTCCTTCTAATCTTGATGATGCGACTGAGGAGAATCAAGAAAGCTGATATATTTGTATGTTAATTACTTCCATACTGTGTTTTGGATCATGATTTATGAATATGTTATTCTATTTGTGATTTTTTGATATATATATATATATATGTGTGAATATGTTATTCTGTTTGAAATTTTTTGACATATACATATATATATATATATATATATATATATATATATATATATATATATATATGTTTGTGTGTTTGTACGGCCGTACCCCCACACCCAAATTTTTTGAAAATGGTCTGTACCTGTACCCGCACCAGTACCCGTACCTATGTGACAGCCTAAAATGAAAAAAAGAGAAAAAAGTGCAAAAAACGCATTTCAATTGCATTTTTTCGTTTAGGCACTTTTTCAAAAAAGAAGACGTTTTTTTGTTGTTTTATTTGGCTGACTTTTTTTTGCATTTGCAATGTATTTTAAAAAAAAAAAATTGTGACTATGGAACTTACATTTCACACTTTAAATATCCAATTTAATCAACCACCAGGTCTCAAGTAGTCTTTCTAGGGCACTTAGACCCTTTTGACAACTTGGACTTGGCTTCAGTTTTCAAAGAAAAGATATGCATACTTGTGCATGTAATACACGTATATGAGCACGGCAAAATATGTATATGTGTTTAGTGTGTATATTTGTCTATGTGGTTCATCTTATTTTAAGATCACACTGATATTTTCGTCTTTTACTACTTTTGACACTTCAAACATCCTTTTGTTGATTTCACTTTAGTCAACCATCCGGACAAAGTCCCAATTAGTCCTTTTAGGTCACTTATCAACTTACCCTCAGACTTCCCATTTTAACAACTTAGAATGAGCTTTTGTTTTGTAAAGTAAAAGAATGTGTGCATGTTCATGTGTCTCCCTGTGTGTGTGTGTGTGTGTGTGTGTGTGTGTGTGTGTGTGTGTGTGAGAGAGAGAGAGAGAGAGAGAGAATGTTCCAATAAGATAATTCAAATACCTGTTCTTCTTGAAGCATTCAAACCCATAGATATCCAACAATCCAATCTGCACCACAGAATGAGGATCTTGCCCAACTGACTTGTTAATTTTGTCAACTAGCCTGCAAATCAACAGAATGAACACTTCAATACAGAAGACCAAAACAGTACCCTGGGAACCAAAATTGAAAATCTACCAACCAATCAAATAAGCGAGAATAAACTGTCTTTGCTAATGCATCTCGACTGGCCACTGCGGCATTACAATCAAGAGCTTTTATGATATTGCCTTCACGAGTCAGTATTGAGCGTGTACACAATGTCGCAAGCAAAAGTTTGGTATTACACCTGAATTACATAAGGTCATAAATTTATAAATTTAAGAGAAAATTTGGTACGCCAGAGATGGTAGATAAATACTTCAAACAACTCGGAATCCTGTTAGGAAGGAAAAACAAAATGGAATTATGAGAAAATAAGTAAACAACTGAAAGACGCTAGCAAGCAGCATGAGGAAAAACGCCATGACATAGCAGCTCTCGAATTGTTATGACTCAAGGCAAATGTACTTGTTATGTTCAGCAATATGAAGTGCTGACATGCAGCAGAACAGGGACCAAAAAGAAAGGAGGAGGTTAATGGCACTGCCAAGAAAAAAAAAAATAGGTGGCAACAAAAAGTCATTGCAGCAGTATTTTTACAACTTGGCATGGTGATAATAAATCCTTTCTAAATTAATACTGCATAAAACAACAACATCAACAGTTTGACATATGTATTGTTATTATCAGCTACCAACCAGATATAGAACATCTGTATTTAGAGGGTTCCAGAATCTAATTACAGCATCCCATTACTCCTCTCAAATAAGTTCAAAAAATAACACTTGCAGGCACTACAAACATATGGAGACTTTCTATTACCTTCAAAATCTCTGTATTTCTACTGTATTTTGCAGGAACGACTAGTTTCTTATACAGGAAGCATAATAAACTAGTAAAATACCATTAGTTTCTTGTACCTCTAACCACCGGCTGGCTCCCCTGCCCTACTAGTCGATAGTTTATCTCCAAGAGGACTTTATCATGCACATCTTGCAAATAAGTAAATTAGCAGAAGTGGATATGATGTATCAGCATATCTGACAGAAAATACCAGGTCTGAAACTACTTAGCTTGTGCAGACGAAAAAATAAACCAAATATATGCTGTGTTGTTTTGGCTTTCTGCTCTTTAACATTGTGTTACATTGAAGTGATGACCAAAAGATAGCCATCCCAAGATCCTCAATAGGATTGATATTTGATAGTACATTTCATTGTTGTCTTCCAACTTAACGTGGGGAACCTCTATGAATTAAAAAGTAGAGAATATTCTTAGACACTAAATGAACATTTCAACCGTAGCCAAAAGTATCATTCATGACTGTTTCTAAGGGAGAATATTCTACGGAATTTCTTCAGAAATAGTTTCTCCTCGAATAAGCTCTGGAGGTTTAACATCTAAAAATAAATAAATAAATAAAAAGATATTCCCAGTTACTATGAATAGGTATGGAAGCGAAGGACGCAACAGCATACAAACAGTAGTGGTATATTGGAAAATAGAGTACTGAAACCTATACACAGAAGCCAGTGATGAATCTTGCACAAACCATTCCCACCAAATTCAACTTGCTAGATGTAGCGCACAAATTTAAGACCTTGCTCAGTGGAGCCAATTGAAAAACCTTAAACGAATTACAACACAGCTGAGACATCCTAAGTTCCTTACTTAAATAGATCAGCCGCCATCTGCAAATGAAGGCTAGATTTGTTATCCTTAATAGTTGATGAATCATGCTCCCTACCAGGAGAAAATTGAATGTTTCCAAGATGTAGGATAGCAGCCAGAGTTCGAAATATTGCTTCCTGTCAAAAGCAAGAATGACAATTTTGTAAATACATCATATCCTGCAATTTTTTTTAGTAACCAAAAACAGGCAAACTTTTCAAGCAGACCTGATCTTCAAGGCTAATGCCAACGATATCCATTGCCCTCCTTGTCTTCAAGTACTCTTCTGCATTATTAACTCCATCTAACTCATAGGTTTTACTCTGATTCAAATAATAAAATAAGCCAGGATTTCCAACCTTGTACTTTTCAGCATCCTGTAGGAGAGACCCTTTAGCCTATGTATTTTGTGTTAAAGGACTCGCTAGCTCCAAAATCAACATGTTAACCTTTAATTACTGTGTTTAAATTGTTGTTAGCAGATGATAGGGAAATCAATATGGCCTTCCTTATCATTATTCTATAAAACCTAAAATGACCACAACAAAATAAACAAAAGTGATGTCCCACTCTAACGACAGTTTGAATTTTAAGCAAACAAATTCCTGTGTAAAGCTTTCACAGGATGCATCTTGAGTACTTTCATCATTAGCCGAACTTGCACTCGACACAGATGGATCCAGACAAGACACCAACCTCTGACATGCTCCACCAGACCCAGATCCATGTACTTGCAAAGCTAGTACAGAAAGGAGATCCACAGCATATATAACATTCATGTGTGCAAGATAGTAGACCCAGTCTATAGACTCTATACTAGCTAAAAATAATATTTTACAATTTTACGTTAGAAGACTGTAAGACTCACCGTGCCAGTTGAACGTGGATCCAGTATCAAATGTCATAACAGGTAAAGCACACTTGGACTCAAATAGCAGTGTCGCGAATATTGGTATCAGCAATGTATGTGTTTGCTCACTGATAAGGCATATCAGCTGATATGGATCACTGCGCATCAGTCTATTTTAATTTTGGATTTTCAAAAAATGGGATATTTAAATTGATTAAAAAAATGAAACATGCCTTGTGTTGTGTTGCCAATGGATCGTTCTAGCAAGACATATACAGACAGATATGGAGCAACATTAGTAACATCAAATAGTAAGTCATTCCCTTTCAATCTTTCCTTGCAGTCAAACTTATATTGCAACAGGTTTTGTATAAGACAGCTACGGGTCGGACTTGAGCCACCAATACCAATGCATACGGCATTATTTGCTAGGTCCCAAATATTGATCCAGGTAACCATTAAGAATGGAATTGTACTAACATGTCCATCTTATTGAAACATAGTCACAAAAAACTTCCTCACATTTTAAACAGCAAGGTTTTTCTCAGGTATAATACTGTGACTCTGTGAGCTTGAAAAAAAGGGGCAAAATATGGTAAATTTTAAAAAATTAAAAAGAACTAAAAATTAGAAACAATTAAAATAAGTGACAAACTAATAACACAAACATCAAAAACTAAGTAAATTTGCATCAAATGAAAATTAGAAAATGAAAACGAGCAGTTTGGCATTAAAAACATGTGAAAATTTTGAACAATTTTTTTTCGTTTTGTCACTTTTTCAAATAAACTGCATTCTTTTAAAGTTTTAAACCGCTAACTTGTTTATCATGTTTTTTCACAATTTTTTTTGAAAAAAGCACATTTTTTTGTGACTATGAACTATTTATTTTTCATGAATCTAGCGCTTTTGAAGTTCAACAGATCGAACAGATCAATCATCCAAGACGGCCAGAAAACACTGATCAGGACTACTTTATCCAACTCGGTCAAAATTGATTCACTACAGAGTATAAATAAATAAATATGTATATGCATAATTGAAATAAATACAAGAACACATACATCTATACACATTGAAATATGCAGGTGGACATTAGCACCAGTACGGATCATAACAGAAAAGGTTTCATTATAGAATATGCAATTCTATCAAATTGTTGCAATGGGAAACAGATATACTCATATACATAAGGAACATAGGTAAAATGTGTGGACAATCCAAACAGTACACAAAGAGCTGCTCATAGTCATAATAGCAGCAGATATTTGCAACCTTCCGAGAATTGTGCGATGCAAAACAAGAAACATCACAGTTGTGATATCACTGATCAATCATATTGCAATTCAGCCATCCAGCTATGTTGTTGAGGCATCACCACCTTCATCACCTAAGTCCAGAACTTAAAAGATGTAAAGTGGGAGTGCACCTAGGCTCATGCCTAGTCACGCCTATATAGGACAAAGCATGCCTGCGCCTAGTCCACAGAAGTTGAAAAGGCACTCAGTGATGCAGCGTGGTTCTTAAAGACTCTTTAACAAGGACTAAATAGTGCTGGAGACTGGTGCAGTGCTAATGTTTAAGTTGTTGAAGCTGAAGAGATAGTTTTCCACTCTTTCTTCAACATGGAAATGGCTATTTAAGCAAGCAGAATGCCCATATTTCATTGATGTTCAACTTCAGCTTTCTGCTCCTAGCCTCCTGCTCAGGTCAGCAGGTTTGCAGCCCTCCAATGCTATAAACCTTTACATTTGTCTTCAGCATACAAGTATAATATAAATCATATAATACTGACTGTCATAGGTTGATGTTATAAGGTTGTCGTTATATATATCACTATTAGTCATATTTTATAACTTAATCATTAATAACTTGATAATTAATATATATAATTTCAGTGGCATCCTTCTGCATTGGCGGCAAGTGGAGTGCCACAATCCCATTCCGATTGGGCAGTCTCTGTCCTTTTCACTTAGTATTACTCTTTATGTTCACGTTTTCTAACTAACCTATATATTAACTATTAAGTTATGTATGACAATGTGATATATTATACAATATAAATTATATAATATTGACTGTATGTACTACACACAGTCATATAACTCATAATTAGTGTAATGGTTGCCTAATTGCCCCTAGGCACACCCAGGCGTTGGATGCAGCCTATTGCCCAGGCTGTGCCTAGCAACTTTGATAAAATTGTCATCCAGTGAATGAATGACCTCCAAAATTTGAAACTCATTCATATAATGAACTTATATTATTTGAAACAGATTTAAAGAACTATGTTTATTAGAAAAACTATGCTCCCTGCATAAATAGCCTAGTAATACATAAATCTCAATGCACATAAAAAAAAGTACCTTTCCAGAAGCACATAATTGGTAAAAGCAATGGTAATTCCTTTCAGGGTCTGTTATTTGCACCACCCGTGATCGCTCCAAGAGGTAGGTTCTTATTGCAGCACCAGAGATTCTACCACTTTTGTCAAATTGGATTTCAACAAATTTTCCAAAGCGACTGCATAGAAGAAATTCAGGGAAAAAGTAAGTGTGACAACTAACAACTGCAAGCACGAGAACTCAAGAAACAAAATGAAAGGCATAACTGATTATTACACCCAACATCAACAAAACAAAGCCAAAAGCATGAAGCTTAGATGAAAATATCAAAAGTTAAAAAAAAAATACTACCTCCAATTTAATCAACAACTGACATTAACAAACTTATACGCCTACAAATAAGCCCTTATCACACATTAGTTAAACTTAAACACAACGAAGAGTAAAAGAAATAAGGAAACAAACTCAATTCACAGAGAGAACGAAAAAAATTTATATGACAAAGATGCACGATTCACCTTGAATTGTCATTCCTGACCGTTTTTGCATTACCAAAGGCCTCTAACAGGGGATTTGACTGCAAATAGGAGCTTTAAATTAATTAATGGATGTTCACAATCAGCCGTGAAACTAATACAAAGTACATAATATGATAAAGAGAATGTGAAGAATCTGACTTCAAGAACTTGCTGCTCCACTGTACGATCATCACCAGCAGCACGACCACCCACATAAGTAAGATATTGCATTATCAATTTTGTAGTCTCTGTTTTCCCTGCCCCACTTTCTCCACTAACCAAAATTGATTGGCTCCTCCCTTCATTCATCATAGCTCTATTCTCATAAAGTCAATAAGGAAGCAAATGAGTGTCAACTTTCGTGGAAACAGGTAGTTTCCAACATGTGCAAAAAAATAAACCTGTATGCAGCATCAGCTACGGCAAAAACGTGAGGACTCAATTCACCAAGTGGCTTGCCCTTGTATTGCTCCATCATATGCACATTATAGAGATGAGGAAGCTTTGTGAATGGATTTACAGCAATTAGGATGCTACCGGTGTATGTCTGTCCAAAGAAAATTTCTTTGAAGCTCATAAAGATCAGACAATATTAATATATTCATATGAATATATCATAAAAGGAACAGTCGACACAACTTTGTTATTTATGGTATAATAACAGCAGCAAACAGCATTGTCACCATTAAACAAAGATGCAACAAGAATCTCCTCTTTTAACGGCAGGTTAGCATAAATTTGCCAGTAATTTACTTACGTAAATATCATTCAGTGCATATCTTCTAGCAAGGTTATGTAGAACACCAGGTTCATTCAAATATGCTAATTTGGTCATATCATCAACTCCACCAAATTCAGTTTCTGGATCTCTCAGAAGCACCTGATTTAAAGAAGCAGAAACCTGCATAACCAAGTCATATGCATATTATGGTGAAGAAACTTCCAAAACAAACACAAGAGAAAAGATGAAAGAAAAACAATTTACTAACATAAGGATGACACGGGAGCATGGAAACGAAAATCTCCTACCACAATCTTTGAGAGTAAAATAAGTCATAAGGGCATATATGATGTGTAAATGTTGAAATACCTTGCTTCCAGAAACTGTCACCAAGGAGACATGCATACCACAAACAGTGAGAACTTCAGCTTCCACCCACGCATGTTCTCTATCTTCAACCCAAACTTTGGATCCCTTATGAATATTTGGCTTAGCATCCTAAGACCAGTGATGATATTTACAAAAGTAAGAACCAGAATTTTGACTAATTGAATTGATTGACAACAGAAACAGTATGGTTCATGGACCACTTGTGTCAATAACAAAAGACATGCAAAACTGCCAACTGAAGTTTTGAGTAATTTATAAAATCATGAAAAACAAAATATAAGTAATAATAAAGAACTTGCAGTCTGTTTGTGATTTCCACACTTCAAAAAAAAAAAAGCTAAATATCCGAAAGAATTCCATGCTGAGGAACTATAATTAGTAAGACTGATTAATTATGTGGGCTGACCTTATCTAGGAGAAATTAGTGTCTTCTGATTGAGGGTCGTTTTAACTTTCCAGTTTGCCCATAAACATTGGCCTAGATTTGTTTGAGATAAGCTCAAGAAAATAAGTGTGTTCTTGGCTGTCCCTTGTTCAGTAGCAGGCCTTTGCAACTCCTTTTCCTAGGAGCACAATTACAACCCCCTACCTCCATTCCTCAGCAAAAGAAAAAAGACCAACTGAAGAAAAGTAGGGCACATGAGATTCTTTTTACACAATTTCAGTTGATCAGTTGGTACATATTGGAAATTAATTTCCACGGTTTTTGAGTCATCTGATTTTTTCTTTGTGTAATTATAATAGTTGAACATAAAAATTTAAAACCCTAATATTTATTTTCTAACATCTTTTTAAGACATATGAGTGTATCCAGACTCTGAACAGCTTTCCATGGAAAATTCAAAAGTCCAACTGTCTTCAATGGTTTTTTTCCATAATGACTATTTTTCATATGCTACTAATGCAAACCTTCTCCTCATTCTATCCAAATATAAGCTGCACCTAGTCTTCCCACATGAATGCAGATTAACTAACAAACACCTTCATCACAGCTATTAATAGTGCATCTTCGCCCATCAGACATCAGCTACGCATCATACTTTGTCATTCATTATGCTGATTGATTTCCAAATTTATTTTAACAGAAATCGATGCTGTGCTTCTCTTAAATAGGCAGCAAGCCTATTAAAACCCTTTCCATCTTTGTCCCTAGTAAACTCGCTGGAGACTGTAACATTTCTCCTTTTCTCCATTTAGATATAATTAATGAGGTAAAAAACAGTAGTTACTGGGCCCACTGACCAAATTAGGAAACAAATAGACCCTCTAAAATGTCCACACCATGCAATGCGGCACGGATAGATACTTAACTCATCAACGACATGCTTAGCATTTTCAAGTATTTTCCCGCAATAAATCAACGAAAGGGAAAAGAGAGGACATCCTAATTTTAGTAACTAAAGACGACCAACCATTAGCCATGCACACTAATGGCGACGTCCACTCAAGAACCCGATATTCCTATGCCTTCTAATCATGCAGCA
>JAANDH010001096.1:43786-59665 GCA_011799765.1 Nymphaea thermarum
GGGGGGGGGGGGGGGGGGGGGGACATACGCCGCTCCTCCAAATGACAAAATTAATCATAGTCTTCAATAAGACGCCAAAATGAACCAAATTCTCGTGTCTGAAATCGTAAGAACCACTTCGAGAAGCGCTAAACGAAATGAAATATTCGGAGTAATCATACCATCTGCTGGACGCAATTGCGCTGCCCGCCTAAGGACGCCATTGAGCGCCAAATTCAAAACGCTCAGCAAATCGCAGGGAGATGACTCTCAGGTTTCAAGGAAACTCCAACCATGGCGTCATACGAGCACCAATAACTGGAACAAGCGACGTGGAGGAGCAGCACCGACCAGGCCAACAAAAGCACGCTTCAAGAACAAACGATTCCAGGATCTACAGAACAGGAAGGACGAGAAACCGGAGAATAATCTCAGAAACCCTAGCAAGGGCTGTCACGGAGTTCCCGACACAGGGAAGAGGATCTTCGCTAATTTTCAGCTTCCCGCTCTAGCGGGCTACTTGTACTCGACGCAAGCCGAAGTAACCGCCCTCGTTGCGGGGGAAATTTTCCGATATACCTCCTCCGGCTCCCGCCCACGCTGTTTTTGTCTTGCGCGTTCTAACCGCCCCTCGTTTTGAGCGTAAATCTCAATCATGCCACTTTCGGGGCATGGTGAAAGCTGGGAGATGTTGTCGAGGGCGGTCCAAAGCAACAGCACCGTCGTCCTCTTCCCTCGGCTCATGGTCCAGGACGACGGAGATCGATGCAGCCTTCCTTGTGGACATGATTGGTAGATCATACTTCTTTCATGGCCGCCTGATGTTACTCTAATCATTTAGTTGTTCGATGTTCCTCACAGCGTACTCTACTTCATTCATCTTCCGACTGCTCACGACCTTTTTATGTGATTATTTATTTTGAGTATGCTGGAACTTTACTATAGAACTTGAGCTTTAGTTCAAAAATTCGATACAAAGTTTTAGCTGTATACAAACACGAGACTTGAGTGTCGGAAGTTTTGGAGCCATTATGGACCCTTACTATCAGCATTAAAGTTCTACGAAGAAATTTTTTGTCTGTTGACTTCTCAATGCTTATAATAAAAGTTCCATGATATCAAACGATTTGGGTAAATGGAAGGTAGAACAAAAATTCCATCATAAAAGTATATCGTATTAAATACCCAACAGTTTTAAGCCCGGCATTTAGTTTCAGTTATTCAAAGGCGTGCTTGCAAACTTGGAACTAAATACCTGGCTAAATGGAGGATATAAAAAATAATGTTTGTTTTAGCATACACATTATGACACCGAATTAAGCCAATTTTCTCTCGCGGTTATCCTTTCAAACACATCCTATGCATGCTTCCAATGTACAATATCTTGATATATAATATTGTGATACAATTGTTTCGCTGAACTCCAAACGTCCTGAAGCAAGAAAGCGCACTGCTTTCATTTGGCTGCTTATTGGCATTTACTTCCACATTCAAAAGGGCAGACAACATATCAAAATGATATAATTATACAACATAATTATACAATTTGTAACATATCATGGTGGGCCACAACCCATAGGTTCCATGATTGAAACCTGGCTCTTATACCAATGTAACAATCAGATCCACTCTCACATCAGACTTGGGCTCTTGGTCTTGTGGATCTCAACTTGCTCCAATACAGTTTTGATTCTAATATAAAAAATGTTATGAAACCATGACAACAAATCACTTAAGTAACCGCCTTATAAATTTCATAAATTTATTCACTATTTTAGATACATTACCCAACAATTCAAAGTGGGGTGTTACAAGCACATAAGTTCACACATGTGGGACCCCAAGTTTGAATGTCGAACAAATTCTAATACCACTATATCGATTCAATCCACTCCCATACGGAGCTTGGGTTCCTGGTTTAGCGTATCTCAATCCACCGCAAACAACTTCAGTTATAGTCTAAACAGAAATTAGAAATTAAGACAACTAATAAACCTCTTGTAAGTTCCTTAAGATACTTCATGTTCTTACTGAAGTTTTCAAAGTGGGGGTTGCAACTACACTACTTGTCTACTAGCTTGGAAGAATCCTAGTAAGCCTCTAATACTCGACTTTCATCTCATGTAACCATCAGAACTGATTGTAAAGATGTGATAGTGAAACAACATTTCGTGCATGTTAATTATCAACTCTTTTCTAGATCTTCAATAAATTAAAGGCCTCTTACATGCATCTTGCCAAACGCAGCATAGCGACTAAAGAACAATATTAGGAAGACACGCAACTCCTAGTCATGACTAAACATGGACACTGAGTTGTAAGGACCTCATAATTCCCCATAGAAAGAGTATATTTTAGTAAAGTTCTCATGTCTTTAGGAAGAAATTCACCTTCTCCTCTACACCAAAAATTGTTCATATAGAAAATATGAACTTAGTCGGAGCCCGGATTAGCTTGGAATCCGATGATATACACGCAAAAATTGTATTTCTTCACTTTTTATCCAGAATGATGCTATATTCTGAGTAGAGCCAATGGTAATTGTAAACCAAAAACTTTAGAAAAATAAAAAACTTGAAGCTCATATTTAAGGTGATGAAAACAGGCATTGTAACTTTCTCCGTCCGCAACTGAACAGTGACTCCGACGGCTGGCCGGCGATCGCCCCCCTGGTGGCGTTATAGTAAAATTTTCAGTGCACAGCGTCTTTCTTTCCATCATCTGAATTGAAGGGCCGGTAGTTGAGAACGCCACGTGTCGTCGCGGAAGGCCACGGCTGTTTCTTCAACAATTAAATGAAACTAATGAAACGAGTTAAGTGCCGTGCCCCTCCACCAAGAAAAAGCGTGTGAGAGAGAGAGAGGAATTTATTCGAACAAGAAAGGATCTATAAAAAAACTATATAAAAGAAAAATGAATGCTCGAATACTTGTCAAGTAGTATTGACCGATTGGGACCACAGTGACTCAAACTTAAAATAATGTTAATAAGTGCAAAATTTTATATATAAATTTTTTTTGAAATATTACCCAATATTTTTTTCTATAGAAATAGAAAATAAACAGTGAGCAAATCGATATGATGTGTAAGTAAGTACTGACAGTACCGGTTTTAGGGTTTCTAAGGTCACTCTTATCCAAGCGAAGAATGCCATCAGTTCGAAATGGTCAGCATGCATTCAACCGCATCACGAACCTAAGAAGAAGGACTTTATATAATCACACAATTCAGTACCTAGTAGCATCAAATATTAATAAATTATACAATTCAGTACCTAGTAGCATCAAATATTAATAAAATCACCATTGGTACAATGGTTAGTAGGGCACCACCGGGTCTCGATTTGAAACAATTTTTTTTTTTAAAGATTTGCAGCAGGAACACGCAAACTCCAACGGCTTTCTTTATTGGATAAGGCCGTCGATGGTTCGCTGCCTCGATCAAATGACTCCGGAAGTGGATCCGGATGCGTTTCTCCAACGCGTTACTTGTACGATACTGTTAATTTAATAGTTTCACGGAAGAATTGAATCGATGGGGGTGAGAGAGAAGCGAAGGGGTTCGTTGAACGTCGACGAATGGGCAGGCCCGTAACTTCCTTCCCATGGCCGCTTCCCCTTTGAGGGTGAGGTCGAGCCTCTAAAATGGGACTCGAGCCGGAAGGCGTAAGCTCGGTAACAGGTGGATTCTCGCCGGACGCCGCGTGGGCGGTGAGGCTTTGTAACTTTCTCTCTCGTGTGCCGTCAGCCGGCCTCCGTCCGGCTGTCAAGTTGTCGCCTGCTTTTGTGTCCGCCGACTTACTGCCATGGCTTTTTGTTCCGGCGTGGAGAAGGGAAGATCTCTATCTTGGAAGAAAAGGATCTTCATCTTTAACTGCGGGTTGCAGAAGGGTCCAGAAATGGTCGAGTTTAGATTGGATCCTGTACATCCAAGATAGGCCTGGGCGTTGGGCCGGCCCGACCCGGCCCGGAACGGGCCAGGCTTGGGCTGAGGAATTTCGTTATCGGGCCGAACTTCAGTGAGCCCAGCCCGGCCCGAGATCTTAACGGGCCGGGCCTGGTTATCACTTCTCTGCCCCGGCCCGGCCCGACTCTCTTCCCCTTCCTTTCTCCCTTTCCTCCCCCTCTGGTTCCCTCTTCCGTCTCCCCCTCTCCCGTCTTCTCTGCTCCCTCTGCCCTCTCCCATCTCCCCCTCTGCCCTCTCCCATCCCTGGCTTCCCCTTCCTTTCTCCCTCTCCCGTCTTCTCCGCTCCCACCCTCTGTTCCCTCTCCCGTCTTCTCCGCTCCCACCCTCTACCCTCTGCCGTCTCCCATCCCCCTCCCCGGCTCCCCCTCTTCACTCTTCTCCCCTTCCTTTCTCCCTCTCCCGTCTCCCCCTTCCTTTCTCCCTCTCCCCCTCTGGTTCCCTCTCTCGTCTCTCGTCTCCAGCCCCGCTCCGGCGCTCCCCTCTGTCCCCTCTATTTTTTGGTGGGCAACGGCCGGCCGTCCTGGAGGCATCCGCCGGCAGTCACCCACGAAGTTGGGTGGCCTGCTGCCTGTTGGTGAAACCGTGAAAGACCATCGCCGGGAGAAAGGACGAGCGGAGCGGTCGAACAAGCGCGCCAAACGGGCCGGGCCTGATTTTGGAGGGCAGACCCGGTACCCGGCCCGGCGCGACCCGACCCGACAACCTTATCGGGCCGGGCGACCCGACAACCTTATCGGGCCGGGCTGGGCCGGCCCGGCCCGATACCCACCCCATTCCAAGATAAGATATAAGAAACGATAGGAACCAAAGAAGTTTTGAAAAATATTCACGATACAATTCAAACAGAAAAGGGGGTCAATTAGGAAGCTATTTTTCTTCGGAGAAACAATTTTCTGGGTTTTATGGTAAGAACAAGAACTTGTTTGAGGTAAGTTAGGAGGTGGTTGAATTCCTTAGGTCTGTACTCACCTTAAATCTCTGATTCTAGTAAGTTACGGGTATGAGAACTGTGAATTTAAAATCGCCATTATGCTTTATGCTTTAACATGGATCTCAAGTCAGAGCGAAGTGAGGTCTGACTTTACGCTTTTAAAATGAAAGTTGTAATGTGATTTTTTCATCTTTCAAACGTAAGCTTTTATATTTTTGTTACAAACAAAGATCTCACGTCCTCGAATTTAAAACCCAAATATCATAGATCCGAAGTAATCAAGCACACCCTTCTGTCATTTGATATGCCAAACAAATGGATGAAATGGAGACGAGCCCACACAGGCATGAGATGGTAGTCTTCATGCAAAAAGGACGTCGAGGAATGCCGTTCATGAGATGGTTGTAAATTGTGTTTAATTCAAGAAGCCCCTATTACAATAGTCTGGTATATAAAAAATTAAAGCCAACATTCAATTTAAATATTTACATACATTTAGTTGATCGAAGTCTGATCTGTTTCCACTTTCTCTCTTTATCATGATAAAGGCGAAGCTGACTTCCATGAAAATGTGGTTTCAAAAGCTCAAACCTTCATATTTTTCCAAAGCAAGACAACTTTATTTTACATGCTTGAGAAGCCCATTTTCCAGGACTAGGAAACTTCTTTTTAATTTTTTTTTTTGTTTTACTTCTCTCTCTATATATATATTTTCAATCTGTTGAGCATATATTATTTTTTGTGAATTTGAAGTTGGAATTAACACCGGGCTGCTTTGGTCTTTGAGATATATATTTCCGATCTTATTTTTTGATCAAACTGTCCAAGTCCACCGGAAAAACCAAGGGTAAGCTCCAGGTTAGCTTGAATCACTGATTCTTTAGTTAAACCTCGCCAAGTCAATCCATGTTAGCTGCAGAACCATGTGGACCATTTCCAGATTACTGGAATAGTGCTTGGGTGGAAAAAAAATTACTACAGCAAGACAAACATGTCAAGAGTTTCAAGAATAATTAATGTCAACAAAGTATGTACAATTGCTAACTATAGATTATTGTTATGGTAACATGGAGTGTCACAACCAACTGCTTGGACTCTATAAGCATAGACGATGCACGACGCATGCAGCTGATGTAACAAGCCTGCGCTCATTTGAGAAGAGAATAAGTTCAGAAGAAAAAGAACCCTGCAAGCAGGGGCGGAGCCAGGATTTTGTTGTGGGGTGGGCCATGTTGGTGTATGGAATTTGATTAATATTGGACACCCATGTGCCATCGTCACGGGTTGGCTGGGGGTTGCAGGGGGGCAGCGCCCCCTTGCTTGGGGGTTCGGGGGCGGTAGCCCCCGAAGAAAAAATTTTCCCATATGTAAGGGCATATATGTCTTTTGTACAAATGCGGGTTTTTGCGCTAATCCTTATGTTGAGAGAAGGGCCGCCGCTTGTGTTGGTTATTCTGTGTATGTTCATCTGAGAGAGAATACAAGAGTTCTGTGAGACCGTGGACGTATGAGATTATTGCTCCGAACCACGTAAATCGTTGTCTTTTTCCTTTTGCTTCTAACCTCCTCTTGAGAGTGTGAGCGGAGTGTTTTGTGTGTTGTTCCTAACAGGCCAAACCATCCGCGGGTCGGGCCAAGAAGAGCGACGGTAGGGCCAAGAGGAACGATGGGTCGGGCCAAACTAAAAAATTTTGATTTTTTACATATAAAAAAAAAATTTTTTTTGGCTCACCCGGGCCATGGCCTGGGCGGCCCCCCCCCTCCCTCCGCCCCTGCCTGCAGGAATCATTTTCATTACCTCTATCTGCTTATGTAGTCTCCTTTGTACCTCCATTTGCATTCTCCGAGCTTCTGATAAGTGCATACTCCTCCTACCTAGCATAATACCATCAATTAAAGGCAGAAAAGCAAAACAATTGATCTGTTCACGAATCCTACAGAAAACGCAATGTTGGATTTTTGTTCTTTCACCAATAATATATGCATCATGAAGTTCTTACTCGTTTACTTTTGAGGCGACCATTCCTGATGAAGGACCTGCGTTTCTTTGGAGTTCTAACGCTGCTGCTGTCGTGAAACAACTTTCTTCAATTAATCGAACATATATGCAAACAAACAGAAAAACGTGCAAAGTTAGATGGACATATGCAGAACCAATTTTTTGTTTTCGTTTGCTTTATGACAAGAGATAAATATGAAGAGAGAGAGATTCTTACATCTTTCGTTGTTTTTAACCAGATCACTGAATTTCTTATGGGGCTGCTTCCCTAGCCTGAACCTCTCTACATGGTAGAGCCACTGAAAATTCAGGTATAACAAATTACTGATGAAGAAGCAGGTTAGTTAATATCTTGAGAAAATCACGTCTAGAGAAAAGTGACAAAAGAATAACCAATACGACAACCACCAAATTCAAAGAGTAAAGCAAGAAAACTAACTGGAGTTTTCAACTTTTACTTGGTGATTCTAGATCACTTTCAAAACTCATGCCATGACCTGCAAACAAACCTCAATGACTAGCAGGAAATCCCGTTTACTTTGGTTACCATACATTAGAAAGGCCAAAATAGGTTCAATTACCCTCTGGAATGCAGCAGAGATGCATTGTTTCTCCTGTTGCAGCTCCCAGTTTGCCATCTCTTGGGCACAATTGATTAATGATTCCAAATATGATCCTAGAAAATAACACTTGCAATTAAGATACCCATGAAGAATATGAATATCACGAATAAAACTTGAATGATATACTTTATGTATATGGTTATTGAATATAAAAGCAACATTCACAGTGATCGAATCTTTCTTGTGAACAATTGCTTGACCTGAATTGAACAAATGACTGTAAAAAATGCTTTACCTGGTTTAGTTTATCAAATGATTAAGTGAACAAAACACATATTTGACATGGCTAGAAAATAAAATTAGACTTATTTTGCTAATATTTGACAATCTTCTGCAATAAGATAAAGCTGCATGTCACAATATTCCTCCTTAATCTACACGATTGGCTTGACTTATTTGAATCTAGTGTCTTGGAGATCATTCTACTTTTAATACCCATGTTGGAAACTCAAACCTCTATCACCAATTTTCTTACCTGCCTCAATATCTTTATGGATTTATGCATGTCTGCAAACTTCAGAATCTACTGCATCAACTTACATTAAGTGGCAGCATGTAGTCCCATTAGGATTTCCCTCAATATGCTTTTGACGGAAAAGTGGAACTTGTTTAAAGTTTTCCATTTTACATGCTATCTGAATCAAACCAAGATGCCACAATGTATTACATATTTGCTCAGATGCAGCTGCTTCTGAAGAAATATCTTTTTCCTTCCTAATTGATAGGCCCTGGCAAAGGGGGAAAATGAAGGACTGAAAGCATTTGTTTATGTCTGATGTCAAGACAATGAAGAACAGTGCTATTAAATTAAAAGGGAAATGAGGAAAAAGATCCATTTATCTAGTCACTGTCTGACCTTTGATGATATTAAGCAAAGGTGGAACGGTGGATTCCCTTTCCATTTAAGAAAAATAAAGGCTTTGAGCTAGTGACACTTTTCCAAGAAGGCTTATCAATGTAAAAGAGTTATATATATATATACACACACACAAAAACAGAGCATCGCATACATTAGATGGACTAGTATATAGCATCAGACTAAATTTAAGCCTTGAACTGTAATCGTATTTGCATGCAACATTATTAAAGTGCATCTAGAAAACTACCACATAGATGACAACATTAGACAGTTATCATTAAAATGTGTCACGTTTTGGAAAACTAACCTCTGGTCAGATTTGGGATCAATGTACCGAATAGTCAAGAAAATAGGGTAAGAAAGATTCGCCCGAGAATCCCCTTCACTTCCTGCAATGTCCAATGCCTTTGCACGTTCTCCAGCCACAGCCTGTGTTACTGTGTATGAGAGGGCGAAGAGACAGAGAGAACTTGAAGGATCAGTGGTGAGGAGAAGACGGGGGTAGAATGATCTAAGGAGGCAGGACCCCACCATTTATTTTTTTAGATTAGAACATCTTCCTCGTCAATATCATTTATCCTTTGGAGAAAGAACCGAGCATGATCATAGCAACATTAACAGTTGGCCAAATACAGTCGTTTCCTGTTGCAATTCCTCAGATTCTACTACAGTTTTCATGACCTCCCTTCTAAACCAGATGGGTTTTCACTCTTCTTCTAAACCTATGGAGGATGGGTGCAGACAGGGGCCGAGCCAAGATTTTTTCTAGGGTAGGGCCAAGCTAAAAAAATTTGATTTTTTCAATGTAAAAAAAATGATTTTTTCAATGAAAAAAAAAAGTTTTTTTTTTGTCCGCATTTAGGTAAAGTGCATGTTGGTGTTTTAGGCAATCAATGAGCAGGTTTTTGTTTTAATATAAAACTGCATTAGTGTTGATGAAGATAATCAACTTAGCTTCCATTAGAGAGGTTCAATAGATTGAGGCCTTAGCAACTAGAAATTTCAGCAATAGCATTAGTAGAAAGCTAAAGCACCGACCAATCTCAAGAAAATAAATGGGCATGTCAGGCCTGAGACACTAATTGAACTTGATACTTAGGTGAAACTTCATTTTGTAATATCCTTCACAAATTCAAAGTCAATTTGAGCGCATAATATTTTCAAAATCAAATATCCAAATTCAAAAATCTAGAGAAGCAACCGTCATTGTGAAAAACATTGAACCATGTAAGATCATTGAGGTAGACATAAGGAAACATAAAGTTGATCTCAACATAATCAGCAAATCTGTGACTCGGACTTGATGGATACCCGACCAATAATTGGATACCTAACTTGTGATGGGTTGGGCTTGGGTTGGTCATTTGACACTGTGGTTGGCTTGAGAAGAGTATTGGGGACCGATCCGATATATTATTTTAAAATTTATCTCTTCTTATCTTTTATTTTGTTCTCTCCGTCCCTCCCTTGGCATTATACCAGCAGTCGGCTCACTTAACTCGTGGCACATCACCAATGATTTCTTTGGAAACTCTTGGTGTGTCATTGATGGCTCTCTTAAAAATTTTTAGCACGCGATCAAGGGTTTATGAGATATTATACAATGTTTAGAGTTTTAAATATAGGTGAACATCGAATTGGGTACCTGATGGGTATAAAATTGATGATGAGGACCAACCCGATAACTGAGCCAGTTGAGCTTAGACGGTCAAAAAAGTCTTTGAGCCAACTAAAACTCAATTTCATTGAACCTTCAGCCCAGGGGCGAAGCCAGGATTTTTTTCAGGGTCGGGCCAAGACGATTCGCGGGTCGGGCCAAGAGAAGCGACGAGGAGCAACGGGTCGGGCCAAACTAAAAAAATTTGATTTTTTCAATAATTTTTTTTTCTGCGCTCACTCGGGTCATGGCCCGGGCGGCCCCCCCCTGAGCCAGCTGAGCTTAGACTGCCAAAAAAGACTTTAAGCCAATTAGAACTCAATTTGATTGAACATTTAGCCCAGGGGCAGAGCCAAGATTTTTTTCAGGGTCGGGCCAAGATGATTCACGGGTCGAGCCAAGAGAAGCGACGAGGAGCAACGGGTGGGGCCAAACTAAAAAAATTTGATTTTTTCAAAAAAAAAAAATTTTTTTTTTTTCTGCGCTCACTCGGGCCTTGGCCCGAGCGGCCCCCCCTGAGCCAGCTGAGCTTAGACTGCCAAAAAAGACTTTAAGCCAATTAGAACTCAATTTGATTGAACCTTCAGCCCAGGGGCGGAGCCATGATTTTTTTCAGGGTCGGGCCAAGATGATTTGCGGGTCGGGCCAAGAGAAGCGACGAGGAGCAATGGGTGGGGCCAAACTAAAAAAAAATTGATTTTTTTGAGAAAAAAAGATAATCAAGAATCTGAAACGTGTATTCTAAATAATCCAACAGCAACCTTGATAACTTCTGAAGTATCCCAAATGCTAAGAATTCCTTGTCTTGCACTCTCTGCCGATGGCCACAATGGATGCCTCAGATTTGGATCATATGAAAGAGGACCACCAGCATCTTTTGCAACTTTTGCAGCTGCTAGATGGGCAGACTTGCATGGTTCTGCAATCAGACTGATAGAACCATAATGGAAGATTTGGGCCTGCAAGAAGAGAACTAATTCATCAAGTTAGGATAACCTTCATAAACAGCTAAAAGAACCACATAAACAACATACCGCTCTAATAATGTCCAGATCAAGTTCTGATTCCTGAAGCAGCATGTCAGCACTTGGATTGCGGTAGAACATGAACTCACGTTCACCATTTTCCTTCAGTGTAACAAATGCTAAGGCAGTTCGAGCACCAGGATCAAAACGCATACCGCTGTTATCTACATTATTTTCCTTCAGAATATCTGCAAGCATATAGCCAAACTCATCTTCTCCAACCTGATTCAAGATGCATTTGTCTTAATGAGAACAGAAGGAAAAAGAAGCCTAGTAACAGAAGTATAAGCACAATACTGTCGTATCAGGGAAAACTTTCAATGATAAGGATATAAGAGAGATTTTTTCGTGTTTCACCTTGCTTTGCAGGGTGATTCTTAATTCTTTCATTTTTTATCGTGTTTTTTTGTTGCTTTAATAAACGGAAAGGGGTCCTCCCCAGCCCGCTTGCAGCAAAATATACTACATAAGAGAGAAGAGGGTGAAAGAGAGGAAGAGCAAAAATTTATGTAGCGAGCAAATATTTATGTAGCATATTTTTAACACCCAAAAGGAGACATCGCTACACAAAAATTTCCTCTACACTACATGATGTTCAGAGTTGGTTCTCAAAAAAAAACTATCAGAAAACATTCCTAAGAAAATCTCCCCAAGAAATTCCCAGCAATGGCATTTGAGAATATAATTAGAACCATATCATGAAAATATCAAGACAATTGTTGTATAATATCTGCTGAGAAACTTTTATCATGAATATCAAGATAGTAGTAAAATGTCCACAATATCTATGACTACAATAAAAGCGTTATCTTCAGTTTGTTACAATAGGTACTCGTAAAAAATTCCCGGGAGAGCAAGAATTCCATATTTGTCCTGAATTCTAAAGAGTGTTAATGCTCTCCATATTTGTCCTGAATTCTAAAGAGTGTTAATGCCACCTTCAAATTTCAAATCTTCGCCATGGATCTTGTCAACTTATAGCTGTTGCTCGTTATCTACTCTTACCGTTCAGGCTTCTCATCTGCCAACCTATGTCTCTTTTACATAATTATCTTAAAATTTAAAGTTAAACATGCATTCAGAAAATGTATTCACAACAACCAATCTTATTTGTGCAGAAATGGAACATAAACATTGCTAGAAAGGTAATCAAAGAACCAAGTTTTATTTTGATGTGACCAGAATGTAATTGGTTAGTGGAGGCCATATCATATCTTGGGAACTACAAGACCTAATTTCTTAAAAAAATTGAAAAATGGAAAACTCAATTTCATTTCTATAGACACAGCGGAGTTCCAAAATGGTGATAATACCGCAGTAGTTTCCAGGAAATTCAGTTCTAGAACATTTTTTCTTTTCCTTTCTCATAGTTTTACCATAAAAAAAATCGACCTGTTTCAGCAATATTTTCCCAAACCAAATCCTTCTTCCGCAGATAGAGTCGAGATTATAGTCGGTGATTCAGTTGTTCATATACAAATAGCTTTTAAGACATGTCGGCAGGGGGGCGGGGGGGCACCCAGGCCATGGCCCGGGTGAGCGCGGAGAAATTTTTTTTTTTTCATTGAAAAAATCAAATTTTTTTAGTTTGGCCCGACCCGTCACTCTTGGTTACTCCTCTTGGCCCGACCGTATAAAAAAACCTGGCTCTGCCCCTGCATGTCGGCCTTTTGTTTTGGACACAAGTTGAGAAATGACAGACTGAACGATCATACCTTCGATCCTTCGATCTGGCAGCTTGTGTTTATAAGGTCATCCCGTGATCAACAATCATAGAGCCTAAATGAATTCACTTCTACAAGGAATAGTTGAGAAACATGGGCTGCATTTTCCTCCTCCGTTTTTTTTTTCATCGCCTGTGATTTCTTTGTGCTTGGAGTCACCGAATTACAAAAGCCTCGGTAAACTCATGAATGACCGGCAAAAATGTTGGGACCTCTTTGCCTCCCATTATCACATCACATTATTTGAAAAGGAACAGGAGAAAACAAGGAATCGATCTAACAACATGCTTGCCTACCCTTTTCACATGCAATATTGGAAAGAATTAATTCTTAAGAATAACGCAGGCGCATATTTTAAGAAGAATTGCGCCCTGCACCTTCTAATGGCGTTACAAAAATTCGAAGAAAAGGGGAGACGGAGAATGCTTATTTCTTCCTAAAGATGAACTAGGGAGAGAAAGAAGCAACAGAAACGCCAGAGCATACCTTGCCTATAAAAGCCGAAGAACCCCCGAGGCGAGCAATGCCGACGGCAACATTAGCGGGAGCTCCACCAGGAGCCTTTTTGAAAGCCGGAGCGTCAGCTAAGGAGAGGCCATTGACTGTTGGGACGAAGTTGATCAGGATCTCACCAAAGCACACCACCAGCGGCGACGACTCCTTTGAACCAGGCGACCCCGCAGAAGCTCTTACGAAACCTGGTCGCAGCGCCACTACACAAATTTTCAAAAATACAAGTTCTAGCTTCAATCACAACCAACACCGCCAAATTTTCAGAAAAAATCAAATTTTTTAATTTGGCCCCACCCGTTGCTCCTCGTCGCTTCTCTTGACCCGACCCTGAAAAAAATCTCCTGAAGGTTCAATCAAATTGAGTTCTAATTGGCTTAAAGTCTTTTTTGGCAGTCTAAGCTCAGCTGGCTCGGGGGGGGGGGGGGGGGGGGGGGGGGGGGGGGGGGGGGGCGCCCGGGCCATGGCCCGAGTGAGCGCAGAAAAAAAAATTTTTATTGAAAAAATCAAATTTTTTTAGTTTGGCCCGACCCGTTGCTTCTCGTCACTTCTCTTGGCCCGACCCTGAAAAAAATCCTGGCTCCACCCCTGGGCTGAAGGTTCAATCAAATTGAGTTCTAATTGGCTTAAAGTTTTTTTTGGCAGTCTAAGCTCAGCTGGTTCGGGCCATGGCCCGAGTGAGCGCAAAAAAAAAAAATTATTGAAAAAATCAAATTTTTTTAGTTTGGCCCGACCCGTTGCTCCTCGTCGCTTCTCTTGGCCCGACCCGCGAATCGTCTTGGCCCGACCCTGACAAAAATCCTTGCTCCGCCCTTGGGCTGAAGGTTCAATCAAATTGAGTTCTAATTGGCTTAAAGTCTTTTTTGGCAGTCTAAGCTCAGCTGGCTCAGGGGGGTCGCCCGGGCCATGGCCCGAGTAAGCGCAGAATTTTTTTTTTTATTGAAAAAATCAAATTTTTTTAGTTTGGTCCGACCCGTTGCTCCTCGTCGCTTCTCTTGGCCCGACCCGCGAATCGTCTTGGCCCGACCCTGAAAAAAATCCTGGCTCCATCCCTGGGCTGAAAGTTCAATCAAATTGAGTTCTAATTGGCTTAAAGTCTTTTTTGACAGTCTAAGCGCAGCTGGCTAGGGGGGGGGCCCGCCCGGGACATGGCCCGTGCGAGCGCAGAAAAAAAAATTTTATTGAAAAAATCAAATTTTTTTAGTTTGGCCTGACCCGTTGCTCCTCGTCACTTCTCTTGGCCCGACCTGCGAATCGTCTTGGCCCGACCCTTGAAAAAAATCTTGGCTATACTTTTAGTGATTTTCAATCAGGTGAAAAAAACGGTCTGAAATTAAGGGTTGACCTCAGGAGGTAAATGTGGCGTTCCCAAAATTGATGTGTTTGGAAGAAGGGATGGAGGTTAATTGGACAGAATTCAGAGATTCCAATCTATTAATTTCTGGGCAATTTTAATACCATATGGAATGTGGGATTGTTGGTGCGCTAAATGAATGTCCGCTAGCTTCTTCTTAGTCTACAGACAGTCATGCAAAAATATGTATGGTGGCTGTAAAGACTCACACATGACTGTCTTGCAAGGGCAGACACCATGACAATCCTGGCCTTGTAATTAGAGGGCCGGAGGGAAGGGAGTAAGGTTATGGCTGAATTGACAAACTAAAAAGCAAGAACAGGTCCTGATCATGTTATGGAAACTGCAGAAATGAAGGCAAATAACTCGCTATTATTATAATCTATCTATGTTTAAGATCTTTATTGAGAAGAATAAGGGCACACCGCAGTCAGATCTACTTTGTGCTAAACATAAGCGTGGATCAGGTTGGCACATTAAGTTCTACATTCAAGCAACAGAAGCACATGGAAATGTGGCTACTAATTTCACTACTGGAGCAGAGAAAGACAAAGTGGAGAAGTACTCGCGAGTCATCTTTGTTTTCTTCAAAGGGTATAATCTCATTCCTCATAGGTGGATATATGGGCGAAAGTACTTGCATGTCCTTATATTTCGTAAAAGATTTCATAACAATTTCGTTAAGTGAATTTTTCAGTAATTTATGGATCCTATCATAAAACACTATAGCTATGGGATACATTGATAATAGCTTCTAAGGCAAAGTGTTAGAAACTGAGAGGTCGTTTGATGACCACAGGACATGCAGAACAGGACACGCGTGTCCTGTTTAATAAATTTTTTCATCAAACGTTGGACAGAGGACATGGTGGACAGAACGGACGGTTGAGCGAAGGTATAAATAACTTTTTTGTCCCGTTCTGTTCCGAGCTAACCCTCGGAACCGACAGGACAGAAACTCGTCTTCTGCCCCCCGACGACCCCGAGCCCTCGACCTGCCCCCATCTCCTTCTCCTCCACCTCCATCTCCCCTGCCTTTCTCCTCTTCTCCATCCCCGACCTTACTTTCTCCTCCATCTCCGCCCTCATCTACGCCCCCGAGCTGCCCTATTCCTATTTCTCTCCTTCTCCTCTGCCGCCCGAGCTGCCCTAGCCGTCACCCTGTAGCCCCTTCTTGTCTCTCCATCTTCCTGTGAATTTCGAGGTAGCCATGGAAGGTTGCAAGTTCAGTGGGGGCACAGCGAAGGCTAAC
>JAANDH010001096.1:61018-88777 GCA_011799765.1 Nymphaea thermarum
ACCTCTTTGTCCTTATATACTGCACAAGAAACTTACAGGATTTAGAAGTGAAACACTTGTATTTGTACTTTGCTTTTACAGTCGTTGTAATAATCTGTGCTTCATCTATCAGATACTTTTGTAATTGTTTGATACTTGTTAATACTTGTTAACATTGATAGGGGAAATTGTGAGATGTTTGTTTTTGTACTATGACATTTAAGAATGATTCATTTTATGTTTAATTGAAAGCATTCAAAATATTATCTGAAAATAAATACAGGAGATATTGAAATTGAAGGTTTTGTGTAGTACAAACGTCAGACAAAATTAAACATCGGACATAACGAATAGATCAGACAAGAAAAAAATAAACGTCAAACAGGACGGACAGAACAAACAAAACAAACACACACGAAACAAACGCCGGACAAGAAGAACATAATGTTCTGTTCCTAAAATCATCAAACGGTGGACAAAGAACACCATTGTCCATGAGGACAGGACAGTGGTGTAATGGACAGGACGTCCTGTCTGTCCTGTTCCAGTGGACAGCAATCAAACGACCTCTGAGAGTACAAAGGGACCTTGATTCTTAGGAGCTGCTAGGAGAATCCCTCAGTAGCACTGATGTCTAAGCACATGAACGGTTCCATCTGCGGAAATCTCGTTTCTCAAACAATACTACTTTAAATTGCACTTAGATACCACTTCTTAATTGTGGGCCTTAGTTCTTAAAATTTTAACTTATTTGTATTAATTTGCCAATAGTTCAGGTAATTTCACATCACTTCTTAATGATTTTCTTCTTTACTTTTCAACTTTTCATTCAGTTCAAAGTACGTTAATAACTTGATTGATGAAGTGAGAGGGGTACTTGAATGATTTTCTCAATCCCGGGGGCAAGAAACAATACAGTCCTCTGCCATTGGCTGAAGGAGGGGACACAGCTTCCCTGTACTTGCCAAATATCATTTAGAAAATATATATATATATATATATATATATGTGGCGATCAGGCCGTTGGGCTCGGTTGCTGATATGTGGCCGGGGCAAAGGGATTTCAAATGTAAATGGGCTAACAGGTGCTGATATCATCATATTGTTATACAAGAGAAGGTCTTTAAATTTTTCTTTTTTTGAGGCCTATCCACAACGACGAATCAATTAATTGGAATTAGCGGCCTTACTGATTTAGCTCAAACAGCCTTCACATGTTGAAAAATGAATGAAAAACAATATGTGGCGCTTCTCTTGAATCGGCCCACAGGAGTGAACTAGTTTTTGATCTCCATTCATTCAATCCCCGGAAGCTAGCCAGGAGCAGCAACCTAATTCTTGCATATCCAGACAGCTCCTGCACCAAGTTAAAGTTTGTTGTGTTTTTTAACCAGCCGAACTCGAGGCATCGACATCCCAGATGATCTCATTGATGCATTAATGAAAAATTGAAACATAAAAAAGCAATTTATTATTACACAATTCAGAGTCGAACCCCAGAGTAGTTACTAGGACAAAGAACAGAGTGGATGGCTCATCTAACAATTAAGGACACCATCCCTAATGAACCTTATTTCATAGACGTGGACACCTTCATGGCTTGGAAGCATACAATTTTCCAGACTTAAGCAGCAGTGAACATCAGCGCCGCCTGCATGAAGAGTTCATATGAGGGGCTTCTCTCCTGCTCCTTGAACGTTTCAGTCAGCCCCTGCGTCAATGGACAACCAGTCATTAGGTTGTGAATATATGATGATACATGAAGATGCTCTTACCTTAACAATGATGCAGCACCTGCAAAAGAAAGCACCACCATAAACTTATCAGTTAGGCATATGTTTAACCCACAGAATGCTGTGAACAATTTAGGGAAGGAAACAACAGAAGCTACATGAGCTTGAAAACCAGCTAATCCGAGCTCCTAAAGTGGGGCTCAATGGAAACGGGCATCAGCAGGGGCATGGCTTAAGTAAGCAAGCGTTAGTGTAAGCACGATGAAAGGAGAGCAAGAGCATATCCACTATCTCGTGTTTTATATAGTTTGGCAGTATCAAAATATTCTTGTTTTGGCATCTCAGCATTCATGGCATGCATTAAGCAATCATAAAGCCAAGAACGGGCGTTGTGTTGTTAAAACACAGAAAATGCAAGCCTAATGCCTTGCATATTGCTTGTTAATTTTTCCATGCTTCTCATTTAATTTTTCTGGCAACTGTCATGGGACTCTACTTCACCTAATCAAGGAAAAGCAGAGGGTTCTTCGTTTTAGGAGGTGAGAGTCAATGATCAGTACGTACTGTATGAACTTGTCGTATGGAACACCGTTGCTGCGCTTCTCCTGGATGTACGTAGCGATCATGAAATTGACGGCCTGGGGAGAAACGGGGAAGCCCAGGCTGTTGAGAGCAGTCCTCAGTTCATTGACCTGTAAGACTCCATCCCTGTCCTTGTCCGTCTTGCAGAAGACATCCTGCAGATCGAACCAACCGAACGAAAATAATTTGTTTGCACTGAAGGAGCAGTAATTTAAGTATCTCATTGAAAGCATTCATAAATATCGACGTACCCGCCATCGCTTCAGACTATTGAAAAGAGCCACAAATTCCCCGGGCCCTGCAAGTTGAACACCGTAGAATAATTAAGCAACTTCAGACTATTTAGTTCGTACGCGCACAATACTTCATAGATATCCAAATCATCCTATCTCGATTCTGATGATGTAACTCACAACTACTTATTTAACATTTTGCTAAAGAAACAGGAAAGGTTTTTCCTAAAATGGATTATATAATAGATGAGTTATAAATCTTTAAATAAATTATTCAGACGATCGGGCGTCTAAAAGGAGAAGAGTTATACAGAGTAGAAGGTAAAGAGGCGAGTTAATTTACCAATGCGGCTGCGGGTGGCGTCCTTAGAGAAGGTGCACATGAAGAAGCGGACGGTTCGGTCGGTGAAGGTGTTGTTCCACTTAGTCAGCGCCGTCCGCAGCTCGGACTCGTCAATGGAGCCACTGCGGTCCTTGTCCACGGCGTCGAAGGCCTTGATGACCTTCTGGTCCGTCCCCGGCGGGAAGGTGCAAGGTTGCGCAGCGAAGCCGAACGGGTCGTACTTTTCGCCGTCCCGGGGATTTTGGCAAGAGGGCATCTTGGGAGTGGCAAGGAGAGCTTTTAGATCTGCCTGTGCTGTACCGTGAGAGGAAATCGGTTGCTAGCTCTTGTTGCTTCAGCTGGAACTCTGAGTTCTCCCTGCAGCGCCTCCTCCCCTTTATATGGAGGAGAATGCGACCACCATGAATCGGCGTCACAAATACGCCATTGCGAATTCTCGTTCTCTTCCTTTCCTTGCGGATGAAAAGGCATTGCGGACCAGGGCCGGAAGTAACTATAGCTTTTCTAACTTATCGTTTCCTTCCCTCCCCTAGTCAAATTCGACTGCCATTGTTGGCACCTGGTTGTTTCAGGCATATCAGATTGTTCACATTGCAGACTACAGAATAATAAAATACCAGAGAAAGGATATCTCATGCCTTTGCTCTATGGTAATAAAAGTAATTTCCTCTCAACTTAAAGTAAGTGTAACACTAAAATTAGTTTTTTCATTTTTCTTTTTTCAGTCAACAAGTTGCTATCGTTGATCGCCTATATTATTAGCTTCCATGCACTTCTTTTTTTAAAAATTATATATTATCTTTCTTTTTTCTCTTCATATAAAAATTAAATATTTGTCCGAGAAAGCGCTCATTTCAATCTGATCTTGAAGGTCCTTTTCAATGGAATTTGATTAGGGAAAAGCTTGATGAGTTCTCTTCTTTTAAAAAGGATCATAAAGGTCATTTTCAATGGAATTGTTGAAGTTGTAAGATAAATTAGATAAGGTCAGAGCAAATTCAATCGCCGTGCTTTTGTTTCAGAAATCATAGCATTCACAACCACACCTAATTAATTAGGTCAAATGCATGAACCCCTGGATAAATAAATTCATGGAGGCATAGATAGGAACGACACCCATAAAAGACTATGTATCAACACTTTATTCGAAGGAACCAAGTTGAAAGGGGCACTGAGCCTAATTGATGAGGGAATAATCCATCCATAGTTGCGGACTTTTACCCTTTTTCTCTGATCCGAGGAATCGATGCCTGTCATTCCATCCTTATCAGAAATTAACTTTATCGTCTAAATCAATTGTCGAGGTATCTACGTTGCCAGGTGTCGAGGTATCTTCGTTGCCAGGCAGAAGGTTGAAGATCTGTGAGTGCAGGTAGCAAGAGATGAGGTGGAATCGAATTCGATTCCATGAAAGTGAGAGGACGATGATGAGGTGCACGCCGGATCCATCTCTTTAGTGCATCCCCTCACCGCCGCCGTCAATGCGTGGATAAGCGTTGGGTGGTTTTGAGAGCGGAATTCCCAGACAGGAAGAATGAGCGGCGAGGCTAATTTTTCCTCGCAAAGTCGGGAATACCAGGCTTATTGCCGTCCGTCAAGCAAAAGAAACCTCCGATTGCTTTGCTCTTCACATCGTTGATTCTTACGAGTGGGATTCTTTTGCTTTTTCTAAGCTCACTCGGTAAGTTATGGGTGGTGAAAGGCAGTTTTGGGCTTAGAGCGCTTTTGGGTGCTCGGTGGATATCCGGTTGAGTGTGTGCACCCAATTTGATAATTAAGTGTACTTTTTATGCTTTTATTTTTTTTTATAATTTTATCATTTTTAAAACTTTTCTTTTTTCACTTTATTAAGGGTATTTTATTCATTACGCACTCTTACATGTGCACAAAGGTGTGCATATTACCAGCTTAGAAGTGTTTGATTGGTACAAGTGAGAGGACCTATGCATTCAGGGGCGGAACCAGGACGGGCCAAATGGAGACTGGGTTTTGTAGGTTGGATTTGGGTAAGATCAAACTGGACTTACATTCAAAAAATACATTGAGACAATTTTTTTTTTTCAATTTTTACACTAGATTTTTTTTAAAAAAAATTTGGTTGGGTGGGGCCGGGCTCCCCTCCCTCCGCCGCCCCTTTATGCATTGAATGGTAGCATGGTTGCATATACATGCATGTGCATTTTGTGTACTTATGCAAACCCATATGTATGATTCCTACTCTCTAAGAGTAGGAGTAGGAATGGGCTAGACAATTCTCTAGGGAAATTATGTATAAAATTTTAAAATTTTAAAAAACACCAATATGTAAATGAGAAAAAAAATTCAAAAAATATCAACATAAAACAAGAAATTTTATAAGGTTAGAAATATCTACACCCAACCCACACCCACCTGCACCCCTGAAAGTGAGAGTGAGTTAGGTTGACACATGTCATCTTGGCCCTCTCAGTTGATGAGCTTTCATAAATTTTGATAGTGGAAAATTAAAACACAAACACAACTCTAGATACTCTCGGAAATATTCGAGCAATTACGGCTTGCGAAGATTTTACGATAACTCCTACGTGCCTCTTTCCCTTTGCAGATTTTGACTGTAAAGCCATAGGTACAGCATTAGAAGAAATCAAGAAAGCGACGTCGACACAGAATTTTCTCACAAACGGTACTGCTGGTGTTAGCGGAAAGCGACGGCAACGTCGAAGTACTGTCGGAGATTATTCTCATAAACAGTGTGCATCACGCAAATAAGATAGTCATGATAATTTTATGCTTTCTTGAAGCTATCCTTCGTATTCTTGATCATTATCAAAATAAATAAAAGGAGGTGTAAAGCAAGGGCAGAGCTAGGATTTTGTTAGGGGTGGGCTAAACGGTCCAACAAAATATATTATATTATAATATTATATATATATAAAATATATAAATGAACAGAGAAATAGATCGAAACAAGCAAAACAATTTGATCCGCAACAAGCGAGTAGGCAACAAGGCATTACCCAGTTTTGCTTACTCCCTGCGCTATGGGCCAAGGAGGGAAGGAGCGAGCGAGAGAGACGGCGGGGCCTGCGACCGCCTGTGATGTGGGCCAGGGAAGGGCAGGAGTAAGCAAGAGAGAGGGTGGGGCTGGCAATGGCCTGCGTGTGGACCAGAGAGGCAGAGACAGAGCAAGGGAGAGAGGGCGGGGCAGGGGGCCCGCTCTCGCTGTGGTTCAAAGAGGAAGGGAGCAAGCAAGAGAGACTCATAAAGGACGCGAGAGAGGGGCAGCCGGTGAGGGTGGGTGGGGCCACAAGGAGAGGGCGTGAGAGAGAGGGGCAGCCGGCGAGGGTGGGTAGGGTCAGAGAGAGGGCGCGAGAGAGAGGGTACGGCGAGACGAGAGTGCTAGAGAGAAAGGGCGCGAGAGAGAGGGTACGACAAGAGGAGAGGGCTAGAGAGAAAGGGAGTGAGGGAGCCGATAAAATGAGAATATATAACAAAATTTGGGGACAAGAGGTCCTCGAAATACATCCGCAAAAAACAAACTGCAAAAACAGAATCAGTAAGAAGAAATATACAATACAATACAGAGAAAAATAAGAGAGAGGAAAAAGCCGGCGCGACACAGTCACCTAGCCGCAGGCGGACAGCGGCGCTTCAACCGAATGGCGAACTGGACATCCCCTTGCACAATACGAGCCACAGAATCTGGCGAAGAGAAGGTGTCCCTGAAGACTCTGTTGTTGCGCTCTTCCCAAATGCGCCACCAAGCTGAAATGAGCCACGACCTCCAGACATGACCCCATGAAGAAGTCAGGTGGGGGGAAGGACAAAAGAAGAAAAGAAGACGAATGGAGGGTGAGTTTGGAAGACTACTCACAAGGGAAGGCCAGACATAAGTAAGAACACTAGAGAAAAAATGGCAAGAAGTCAAAAGGTGGACCCTAGACTCAGTCGCGACTAGACAAAGGGGACACTGGTTAGCCAAACTGATGTCAAGACGTTGCAGGTTGTCAAAAGTGTTGATATGGCCAGTAAGAAGAAGCCAGACAAAAACAACAGCACGGAGAGATGGGCCAGGAGACCAAAGGGACCGGGGTGGGAACGACGCGACAGAAGGGCCAAAGGAGGCCAGGTAGCAAGAAGAAAATGTGAACTCACGGGTAGGTGAAAGGGGCCAGGATGGGGATGTGGACGATGAAAGGTCAGCAAAGCGGAGGAAAAGAGGAAGGACAGAAAGCATGTCGCACCAAAAGTGAGAGGGGGAGGTGTGAGAGATAGAAGTATTCCAGACGTTAGGGGAAGGCAGGTCAAATTTGAAACTAATGAACTGAGTTATAGGAGAATGTTCAGTTGCTAACCGCCACCACCAAGAACATAGAGAAGACTCGCTAGCCCGACTAAGGTTGGTAACCCCAGCACCCCCAAGAAGACGCGGAAAGACAACCACATCCCAGTGCGCGAGGCGATCTGAAGGTCGATCACTATTCCAAATAAACTTACGAATAAGCTTGTCAAACATTCGCAAAACAGCCACAGGAGGCCGAAAGACAACAAAAGCATGAAGAGGGACCGACGCAAGGCAGTGCTTAGCTAGAGTAATCCGACCTGGGAGAGAAAGCAGTTTTTCCTGCCAACATTGAAGGCGATCAGTAAGTTTCTGCTCCACTCCATTCCAAAAGGAGGGCGCAGGAGGCGACAACGTAATCTGAAGCCCCAAGTAGTCCATGGGCAGACTAGTAGCCTTACACCCAAAGCAAGCTTCCGCGAGGAGCACCGTCGCCGGATCTGTGTGAATGAGAGAAAGATGACATTTGGCAGAATTGATAGAAAGACTCGAGATGAGCTCAAAAACCCGAAGGATGAGCCACGTTCTCACAATCTGTTGGCGGGAAGCACAACCGAACAGGAGAAAGTCGTCAGCATACTGAATGGTGGAGAAAGTTTGTAAGTGGGGGAGCGAATGAGGTGCGAGGAAGCCAACAACCGTTGCGTGTTGGAAAAGCGCAGAAAAGCTCTCAGCAACCAAGTTGAAAAACAATGGCGATAACGGGCAACCTTGACGGAGGCCACGCTCGAGACTGAAGAAATCTCCACACTTCCCATTGAAGGAGACCGCAAGCTGGGCCCCAGTGACAAGCGACATGATCCACTGCCTAATCGATGGACCAAAAGCAAGACGGGTGAGGAGGTCAGAAAGGAACTCCCAACTAATCGAGTCAAATGCCTTAGAGATATCCAACTTAAAGATGAAAGAAGGAAGCTGTAGACACTAAAGAGAGTGAACAACCTCATTGGCCAGGACAACCGCGTCCTGCAGACGCCGACCCTTGACGAAAGCAACCTGAAATGGGTTAATGATGGACGGCATGACATGCGCAAGCCGCAAAGAGAGCAACTTAGCAATAATCTTGTAAGGTGTGCCTAGGATAGAGATCGGGCGAAAGTGGGTGACGTCCGTAGGGTTAAGGCGCTTAGGCACCAAGACGCAGGTAGCTTGATTGAATTCCTTCAGAAAAACGGAATTGGAGGCGAACTCATCACAAAACGCAAACACATCTGCGCTACATTCCTCCCAAAACGTACGAAAGAATTCGACAGGGAAACCATCAATGCCGGGCGCCTTACCAGAGCTAAGGGCCCAGACAGCGTTCTTGATCTCTTGATGCAGGAAGGGCCGCTCAAGAGAGATCACACAAGAGATAGAGAGAGGGGAGAGGTGAAAATCTGGCAGCGTGGCACGAAAACGAAGAGGTTTGAAGTAGAAGTCCCGGAAATGAGCGCTCAGAGCCGGGAGGATGTCATCCCCTAGAAAGACCCTACCCCCAATATTCATGGACTGAAGCAACGTCTGACGGCGCCTTTGAGAGGCAGCCAAGTGGAAGAATCTAGAGTTCTGGTCCCCATGCGCAAGCCAACCCAGCCTAGAGCGCTGCTGCCAGTGGATAGACTCCCTAATACGCCACTCCTGTGTAAGACCCTGCAGACAAAGGAGACGAGAAGACTGAACCGCAGAAATATTGTCAGAGGCCTGAAAGGACATGATCTCCTCATCCCATTCGGCCACCTCTGAAAATTTGCCGCTCCAGAAAAAGTGCTTCCAGGCGATGGCTTCCCTCCTGATCAAGTGCAACTTTCGCGAGAGCCTGAAAGCAGCCCACCTACCATCGACTGCACGAGCCCACCAATTAGGGACGGTGAGAGGGCTAGAGAGAAAGGGAGTTAGGGAGAAGCTGGGGCGAGATGAGAGGGCTAGAGAGAAAGGGCGCGAGGGAGAGGGTAGGGCGAGACGAGAGGGCTAGAGAAAAAGGGTGCGAGGGAGAGGCTGGGCTAGATGAGAGGGCTAGATAGAAAGGGCGCAAGGGAGAGGGTAGGGCGAGATGAGAGGGCTAGAGAGAAAGGGCCCAAGGGAGAGGGCCAGGCCAGAGGATCAGGCCAAACTAACATTTTTTTATTTTTATTTTTTAAATATAATTTTTTGTTTTGCCGTGGGCTGGGGTAGGGCCATGAACCAGGCGGGCCCTCCCCTCCCTCCGCCACTGACTGTAAAGGGAAACATGAATCTTTCACCGGTTATTATTCTTATACGCTTATGCGCGAATCTAAAGCTTATCGGAGAATAAAGAAGGGCCAATGGTCGGCCGCTTTCCGATACGGAAAGGACTCCTCATACTGATAATGCAACTTTTTCCTGAACCGAAAGGGGCCGTCCGAGGACCCAGCAAATTGAAAAAGAGGCAGCCATATGAAACTGTAAGCTCCCCTTTTCACTTAGAGATCTTTCTATTTTCCCTTCATTATCGAATAAAACTTTGCATCTGCTTCAGAAAACTACACAAAACCTATGCCAATCAAAAGAGAACTTTACCACCCCCATGCTAGAAATGCACTCCTATGACAAAGTCTCTATCTTCGTCTTCTCCAATCCACCGGCCGCAGTTGTGCTTCAGTAAAACTTGGTCTCCGAGAAAGTGAAATATATGCTAGCTTGACAGAGATTCTCATCTGTCCGCATAATCCGGTTAAAAAAGTATAAAGTTATATTGTGTTATAGTCGCATAAAATACGAACAAATCGCAAAAAGTCAGCCATTTAAAACAAACCACCAACGATGATTTTTTTTTTTTTGAAAAAACGGCAAACGTTTGTATTTTTTAATGCTATACTATATTTTTTCAGTTTCTAACTTTAGTGGTTGCTTATTTACTTAGTTTTTTGATGTTTGTGTGTTATTAACTTCTCATTTATTTTATGAATGCCATGAAAGAAAACATTAGCCAAGTTAACCATGCATTTGATATTATAGGTATAGTTAATTCAAGCTAGCATCTTAATTATTATCTTATATATATGAATAATAACTAATTTAAGTTAGCGATTAACTTGCTTTCAATTGACAGAGATTGTCTCGTTTATTAAATAGTCCATGGTTAGGAATCCTTTCTTTCACCGGGGCGCCACATCAAAAAGTTAAGCGCGGTATTTTGTCATCGTGTAGCCTTTGGATGCGAAGTAAACAGTTTCTGCTTAAAAAGACGAACAACTGCAGTGGAATTTGAAAAGGAGAGGGAAGGAAGCGACAAGACAGAAAAGCCACACGTTCGATCCGCCCTTGGTCTGTAATGCAGTGTCATCAGGCCGGAGAGGAAGACAAAGAGAGATTCGTAATGGCGTGTTTGTCACGCCGATTCATGGCCGTCGTTCGCATTCTCCTCTATATAAGAGGGAGGAGGCCTAGCATGGCGAACACAGAGTAGCGGAAACAACCGGAGCACCCGATTCCCTCTTAGTGTTCCCAGGATGGCCTTCCTCCAAACCACCCGCGAAGACGAAATGAA
The DNA here is from genome assembly GCA_011799765.1 of Nymphaea thermarum. Lineage (NCBI taxonomy): Eukaryota > Viridiplantae > Streptophyta > Magnoliopsida > Nymphaeales > Nymphaeaceae > Nymphaea > Nymphaea thermarum. The sequence goes on from JAANDH010001096.1 coordinate 71,700, forward strand.
CGACCCGTTCAACTTCGTTACGCAGCCTTCCATCTTCCCGCCGGGGACGGACCAGAAGATCATCCAAGCCTTCGACGCCGTAGACAAGGACTGCAGTGGCCACATTGACGAGTCGGAGCTGAGGTCGGCACTGTCCAAGTGCAACCAGACCTACACTTCCCGAACCATCCGTTTCTTCATGTGCGCCTTCTCCAAGGACACGACCTTCATCGGTAAATTAGCTAGAAAGCCCCTTCTACTGCATATAACTCTTCCTTTTAGACACCGGATCGTCTTAAGAATTCGTTCAAGATTTGATCCCAACTCTCATCTATTATATACATAAGCGAACTTTCATTGTATTGTGTTTACTGTTTAGGCGGAATAGACATCAGGAAGGTGCATCGATGAGAAAAGAATTAATCAGCGATCATTTGGGAGAGTTTGGCAATAGGAACACTTTGTTAAATCTGCCTTCATTGATTTGATAGACCACCCATCCAGCTGGTTTTCCATAAATATTGAGGACAAATTCGTGGAACACTGCATTGTTAATGTTCTCAAACATCCCTATTGATTTCACGTGACTTTACATCCCATCTTGTGCATGGGGGCATAAAGTTGAGCAGGAGTTCACGTTGGGATGGGGTTTATGCTTCTTATTTATTGATCAATTTCTTATGCGACGGTCTTCAACTTGCAGGACCCGCGGAATTTGTGGACCTTTTCAACAGTCTGAAGAGCTGGAGGGTACGTCAATGTGAATAGTTTGCATTAAAAGTACTGAATTAATACTCATTTAGTGCAAACGCATTCGTAGGGTCTCATAATTATGTTGAGGATTGGTTTGGTTGGTTTGTGCAGGATGTGTTCTGCAGGGGACTGACAGGAACAGGGATGGCATCGTTGACGCCAATGAACTGAGGACTGCTCTCAACAACCTGGGCTTCCCTGTTTCTCCCAAAGCCGTGAATCTCATGATCGCTACGTACACTAACGAGAAGTCGCGCAGCGGAGTTTCCTACGACAAGTTCATAGAGTACGTGACATCTGACTCTCTTATCTCCTAGACTTCGAGATCAGGAAGCCCTTGCTTCAATTTCGGGAGATAGATTTGATTAGATGAAGTATAGTCCCTTAATAGTTGCCAAACTACATATAGGAAGTATGTAAAAAGCATCAATATGCAAGGCATATATTCAGGAGCGGAGGCTGGTGTGGGTACTATGTGGGCAATTGCCCACACAAACCAACCCAAAAAAAAAAAATATTTATTCTTATATTGATACTTCAGGGTAATTTATCTTTCTCCTTTACATGTTGGCGCCTCTTAAAAAATTTACAATTTTTAACTAGTGCCCTTTAGCCAGATTCTTTTGGCTCTAACTTAAGTACATGCCATACTGATAAGATTGTGGTAATTTGTTTTGCAGGTGCTGCGCCATTGTTAAGGTAAGAGCATCTCCAACCAATCAAATATTTACGCATGATCCGGAAACGCTAATAACTGCAAGTCCTATACTTATAGAGAAGTTTTCCTTTTCCATTAATCCTTCAGCTGTTAAAACCACAGCTTTGAGAATCTACGATGTTCTTCAATGTTGTTCCATAGGATCTTAGAGCCATCTCAAGCCCAACTGAAATCAGGATACTGCTCGTGTGATAGACCTGAAAATATGGACCGTACAAATAGTTATATGATGGTATATATATAGATATGTATATATATATATATATATTCTTTCTTTATATAATCGTTGTCATATATATATATATATATATTCTTTCTTTATATAATCGTTGTCCACATTATTCACATGATTGTGTCCAAGTATGTGACAAACTAACACAATCTCATCCTAGGCGAATCTTAGTCCCAGTCCAGTTAACCAACCATCACCCAAATGAACTGTATGCTGGACATAGTCAGAAATTTTTTGTTTGAGGAGCCAAACTATAGTTCCAATAACAGGAGCCAAAATAGAAATTTGAAATTTTTTATATATGTTAAACTATTTTTTTAATATATAAAATTTTAAAGTTTTTAAAATCTGAAGGGGGCCAAGGCCATTCCCTCTGCCCCTGACTGTATGTGATCCTATTCTAGCGGCCTGAAGCTCACCTCAGTGCCTTGTCGAGCAGATTCAGAACTCCTTGTAGCTATTTTGATTTGCCGGATGAAGAGTACACGACTAATTAATGAATTCTAATAACATAAAGAAGCCATTGTCTTTGATAGGTGTTAAAACTATTTGCAAGTCGAACTCAAACATGTGCTATTGCTGATAACTCTCGAGCTGATTACATGATGTTTGTCTGTTCGTCGATACAGGGGCTCAGCGTACGGTTCAAGTGGCAGGAGAATTGCCCGGGATCCGCTACTTTCACGTATGAACTCTTCATGCAAGCAGCTCTCATGTTCACTGCTGCTTAAGGCCGCAAAGCTCTACTTTTCTAGGACATGAAGATGTCGAAGTGGACTATCTCGGATGGCATCGACATTTATGGAATAAGGCTTATTATGCTATGCTTTCCTTATAACTAGATGTGACTATCCAATATATGGTGTTTGTGGTAGTAGCTACTTTGTAGTACTATGAAATTATGAATAATAAAAGGCCTTTTCATATGTCATTACTTCCATGGTCATTGAGAATTCGAGATTATCTGGGTTGTCAAGGTGCACCAGGGCTCTGGTCAAGAAGCATGTCTAACTTGAATTGGTTAATCCAAACTCTTGTTAAATTTTCTTTTTTTCCCACTGTCCTAACCAAATCCAAATTCAAGCATCTGGTCAGGTTAGCGTCAACTTAAAAACATTATTCTTCGTATTTGACAGACGGGCTTAAATTTGTTTCTAGAGGGTCAAACCTAAGACTGAGATGGACCTAAATCTAATTAAGCTGAATCCGTATGAATGTTATTCGCCAAGGCACAAATCAACCTATGGTTGCACTATTTTCATTAATTGCTAGAGACATTTATAAACATGTACAAAATATGCTGCCATTCAAAAACATGCCATCAATAGTCCAACAGGCCTCTTTTATGCATGAACATGTGTTCCCAGTACATGTTCACTGGTTCTTGTCACATGGAACTAGCGTCCAATTTGTTAAGAATGAGACACTTTCACATGGTCTTAATGCACCAAGAAAATATAAATCAGAAGAGAAAAGAAAGAGAAAGAGCACGCAAAGATTTATGTGGTTCGCAGACAACGTTCTTACATCCATGACCACCTACAAAACTCTGTTCTCATTTGGCCCGCCCTTGCAACAAATCCTGGCTCCGCCCCTTATGACCACACACAAAACAGTTTTTACCATGAGTTTAGGGCAAAATCTACAAGAACAAAAATGACTTAAATGCCCTTACAAAAAAATTACAATAACAAAAATGACTTAAATAAAAAATGACTTAAATGCCCTTACAAAAAAATTAATTCTTCCGTGAACTAGAAAATGAGAGATTGGAGCCCTCACCCTCAAGAACTTTCAGTTTAATAGTTTCACGGAAGAATTGAATTGATGGGGGTGAGAGAGACGCGAAGGCGGAGGGGTTCGTTTTCTATTTGCCAAAAACGTCGACGAATCGGCAAGCCAGTAACTTCCTTCCCATGGGCGCTTCCCCTTTGAGGGTGAGGTCGAGCCTCTAGGGTTCGGTCCCGCGACAAAAAAGGGAGTCCAGCCAGAAGGCGTCAGCTTGGTAACAGGTGGATTCTCGCCGGACGCCGCGTGTGCGGTGAGGCTTTGTACCTTTCTCTCTCGAGTGCCGTCAGCCGGCCTCCGTCCGGCTGGCATGTTGTGGCCTGGTTTTGTGTCCGCCGACTTACTGCCGTGGCTTTTTGTTCCGGCGTGGTGAAGGGAAGCAGGAAGCTCTCTGTCTTGGAAGAGGAACTTGATCTTTAACTGGAGTTGCAGAAGGGTCCAGAAATGGTCCGAGCTTAGATCGGATCCTGTACAGCCAAGATAAGATATAAGAAACGATAGGAACCAAAAGAGGTTTTGAAAAATATTCAGGATAAAATTCAAACATAAAAGGGGGTCAATCAGGAAGCTATTTTTCTTCGGAGAAGCAATTTCCTGGGTAAGGGCGCTTTATGGTAAGAACAAGAACTTGTTTAAGCTAAGTTAGGAACTGTTTGATTTCCCTCGTTCTGTGCTCAACTTAAGAATTGTGAATTTAAGATCGCCATTATGCTTTATGCTTTAACATGGATCTCAAGTGATAGCGAAGTGAGGTCTGACTTGACGCTTTTAAAATAGAAGTTGTAATGTAATTTTTCATCTTTCAAACGTAAGCTTTTATATTTTTGTTACAAATAAAGATCTTAAATCCTCGAATGTAAGTCCCAAATATCATAGGTCCGAAGTAATCAAGCACACTCTTCTGTCATTTGATGTGCCAAACTAATGGATGAAATATAGTCTTCATGCAAAAAAGACATCGTGCAACGCCGTTCATGTGTTTCCTGCGGTTGTAAATTGTGTTTAATTCAAGAAGGCCCCTATTACCATAGTCTGGTATCTAAAAAATTAAAGCCGAAATTCAATTTAAATATTTACATACATTTAGTTGATCGAAGTCTGATCTGTTTGCACTTTCACTCTTTATTCATGGTAAAGACGATGCTGACTTCCATGAAAATGTGGTTTTAAATGCTCGAACCTTCATATTTTTCCAAAGCAAGACAACTTTATTTTACATGCTCGAGATGCCCATTTTTCAGAACTAGGAAACTTCTTCTTCAATTTGTTGAGCACATATTATTTATTGCGAATTTGAAGTTGGAATTAACACTTCACCCTGGCTGCTTTTGTCTTTGAGATATATATTTCCGATCTTATTGTTTGATCAAACTGTCCAAGTCCACCGGAAAAACCAAGGGTCAGCTCCAGGTTAGTATGAACGACTGATTCTTTAGTCAAACCTCGCCAAGTCAATATAGGTTAGCTGCAGAACCATGTGCATACTCATACCTAGCATAATAGCATCAATTAAAGGCAGAAAAGCAAAACAGTTGTTCTGTTCACGAATCCCGCAAAAAACACAATGTTGGATTTTTTTTTTTCCTCCAATAATAGATGCATCATGAAGTTCTTATTCGTTTACTTTTGAGGCGACCATTCCTGATGAAAGACTGCGTTTCTTTGGAATCCTAAATTGATGTGTTTGGAAGAAGGGATGGAGGTAAGTTGGACAGAATTCAGAGCTTCCAATCCATTAATTTCTGGGTAATTTTAATTCCATATGGAATGTGGGATTGTTGGTGCGCTAAATGAATTTCCGCTAGCTTCTTTTCAGTCTGCAGACCGTCATGCAAAATATGTATGGTGGTTGTAAAAGGCTCACACATGCGACCGTCTTGCAAGGGCGGACACCATGACAATCCTGGCCTTGTAATGACAGGGCCGGAGGAAAGGGAGTAAGGTTATGGCTGAGTCGACAAACTAAAAAGCAAGAACAGGTCCTGATCATGTTATGGAAACTGCAGAAATGAAGGCAAATAACTCGCCATTAGTATAATCTATCTATGTTTAAGATCATTGTTGAGAAGAATAAGGGCACACCGCTGTCAGATCTACTTTGTGTTACACGTAACCTTGGATCAGGTTGGCACATTCAGTTCTACATTCAAGCAACAGAAGCACATGGAAATGTAGCTACTAATTTCACTACTCTTGCAGAGAAAGATCAAGTGGAGAAGTACTCACGAGTCATCATTGTTTTCTTCAAGGGGTACAATCTCAATCCTTATATGTGGATATATGGGCGAAAGTACTTGCATGTCCTTAAATAGAAAGTTTGTGGGGGCAGTCTCAGAAAATTGCAGAGACACCGTGATTGGCTGCTGCATATATTAAGGCCTTCGTTGGGATTTGGTGTTAGAAAGTTGAGAGGCAGACGAGCAGGGGTGAAGCTAGACATTTTTCACATATAAATTTTAAAATCTTTTTTTTAGGTGGGGCCTGGGTGCTTCCGGTACCCTGCTCCGCCCCCTACAGATGAGTTATTGGACGGCCTATTAGCCAACTTCGCTTGCGAAGTGGACGCACTGGAGTGCAGGAAGCTCCTTCCCAATGGAGGCGGGAACTGAGAGATGCCATTCGACTCAGCAAGGAATTGGGCTGGCGGGTATAACACAGCCCAGAGATGGAGTTTATAAATTTGTAATTATGGAATCAAGTCCGGATACTAGGACAATTCAGTTGCCGAATCTGTGTATCCGTTCAATACGTTTAGAGAGTGGGATCATTATCAGATCTTCTAGCGTGCCAGGGTTTTGTATCTGTTGTACATTTTTGATTCTTTACTTCTTGTTGTAATATTACTGCAATAAAAGGAGGTAGCGAGGAGGTGTTTGCACCGCAAATTCATAGAGGGACAAACATAATTCGAGTAAATGGGCAAAAAAACAATGTCTGATTTAGAGGAACAACTCCCTCTTCCCTTCCAACCCTCTCTTTGGTGATGGGAAGTAAGCACGTCAGCAATGCTTCCACCCGCTTTTCCAATAAAGTTGGTTATATACGCCCGTCACCACCTAGTGCATGTATTTCATACATTAATATGAAAAAACCCAATATTAATATGAAAAGAAACTTTGTGTAGGTATACAAAATAGAATACCCAAAAAGAACATTTTGAGATTCCAATAAAGTAAAATTTGTCAGTACCTATATGCATATCGTTTTTATCAATATACCCCTTTAAACAGTAAAAACATGAAAACCATTTTTTTGTCCCGCTTATAGCGTTATCTCATTATGTTATAAATATTTTATTATTTCATAACCATTATCTTATACCTATGTTTAGTGTTATCTCATACATGCGTCTATTATCTCATTATCTTATAAATATTTTATTATCTCATAAATATTATCTCATACTTAAGTTTATCGTTATCTCTTGCATCCATATGTTATTTCATTATCTCATAAACATTATCTTATACTTATGTTTTGCGTTATCTCATATATCCATCCTTTCGATATCTTATTATCTCATAGATCTTTTGTCACATGGTAAACATTATCTCATACTTATTTGTTATTTAATACCTATTTGTTATTTCATGGACTTGCATATGCAATGTTTGAACATGAAAGTAAATGTACATGTTGGTAGTATGGTTGAGGGGTGGAGGGAGGGGAGGCCCGCCTAGGCCATAGCCTCTCCCTAACCAAATGAACAAAAAAACAGTGTAAAAATTGACTTTTTTTGGCCTCCATGTCTTTTTTGAATGTGAGTTCAATTTGGCAATACCCAAATTCAACTCACAAAACTTAGCTCCCATTTGTCCCGTTCTTGAGAAAAATCCTGGCTCCTCCCCTAATAGGGTCCACCCTTGACGTACGTTCATTACGTATGCCGGGGTGGTGCACGTAACTCAGTCTCCTTTTCCAACTAGAGATCACTTGATACCCATGAAAATTCAACCACACAGGTGGAAACCAACCATAAGTTTGTCTAGCTACGCTAGACTTCTAGTTGGAACCTGTGGTGCAGACACTTGAAGGACAACTAGCCTAGAGAGGAAAAAATGAGGTTCAATAGTTTGGACTTTCAACTTTTTCTTTGATTTTTGACACGTCAGGATGGACAAGTGGTTGTCAGAACCGATGAATCGATGCAAAGCAAGTTATGTGCATATCCATGCGTGTGCATAGGAGCCTGTAATGACCCAAACAACCTTATTAAAATAAAACAACTTTTTTAAAGAATAATATTATCTCATAAATTTTATCTCATGCTAATGTTTAGTGTTATCTATTACATTCATATGTTATCTCATTATCTCATAAACATTATCTTATACTTATGTTCTGCATTATCTCATATATCCATCCGTTGGTTATCTTATTATCTCACATATCTTTTGTCATAGGGTAAATATTATCTCATACTTTTTTCTGATTTCATATTTATTTGTTATCTTATGCATATGCATACAATTTGAGCATGAAAGTAAATATACATGTTGGTAGTTGGGTCCACCCCGAGGTACACTCGTTACACATGTCGAGGGGGTGCATGTAACCCGGTCTCCTTTTCCAACTAAAAATCACTTGATACCCGTGAAAATTAAACCAAACACAAACACATGTGAAAACCATCCATTAGCTTGTCTAGCTATGCTACACCTTTAATTGGAGCATGTGGTGCAAAAGCTTTATTCGAAAGGACACAAGTTGGAAGGACAACTAACCTAGAGAGAAAAAAATGAACTTCAATGGTTTGGACTTTCAACTTTTTCTTTGATTTTGGCACGTCAGGATCAAGTGGTGGTCAGGACCGACAAATCGATGCAAAGTAGGTTATGTGTACATCTCTGCGTGTGCGTGTGCGTGTGCGTGTGCATAGGAGCGTGCAATGACCAAAACAACCTTACTAAAATAAAACAACTTTCTAAAAGGGTAAAAAGAATTGTCAAAAAATGGAAAAGCCTAACATGTTCACTTATTTTATAAACAAAATTCAAAAAATGCTCCCATCCCCTTTGGTACATACATGTTGCTGCCTGCTCTTTTGGTTTTGATTTCTCTGCATCCATTCGAAGAAATTAAAGGACTCCAATCATCACAAAGAATTTTGGGTGGTCTAAATCAGTAGTCGAGGTATCTACATTGCAAAGCACCATTATTCCAAGTTGATGACGTGAAATCGTATTTGGTTCAGAAACGGAGCTGATGTATAAGCCGGCCTTGCATACAGAAATTTTTAGCTAAGATGCATCAATAGTTTAAATTGTTAATGTTAAGGGGCACTTATATACAGATAAATAAAAGTGAATATATAAAGAAAATAGTTTTTGTGTACACCTGGGCAGCATGTTTGCCCGACCCGGCCCCATAAGAGTCGGGCCCGAGTTGGTCTGACGCCTAAAACCCGAGCTCGGTACTCGATACCCGAGCCCAGTTCTGGCCCAACAAAAAATAAAAATATTTTAAAATATAAAATACATTTTAATAATACATATATATTATTAAATAAGAGTAATAAAAACAAAACATTAAAAAAAACTAATTTGGCCAAATTGGGCTCTCTTCGAACTGACCCGAACCAACCCAATATATTATCACCGGACCGGTCTTTTTGGGCCCGATGGGACTGAGTACCGAATACCGGTTTTTTGGTACCCGGACCCATTGCCGAAGCATTTGTGGGCTGAAGTAGACAATGTCCCGCATCAGCCCACACCCACCTCCACTAATGGTGCAGGTCGCTGCCTAACAACTGAGCGCCGGATTTAAGAATGCCACTTGTAACTGTCATTAAATTTATTATTTATTTTATGGTTATAAAAGAAAAGTCTTAAATTTTTTCTTTTTTTTTGAGGCCTATTCACAACGTCAAATCAATTAATTGGAACCAACAGCCTTACCGATTTAGCTCAGAAACCCTTCACATTTTGGAAAATGATTAAAAAACAATATGTGGCGCCTCTCTTGAATCGCCCCACAGGAGTAAACTAGTTTTTGATCCCCATTCAGTCAATTTGAGGATAGATAGTTTTGAGGATCGAATCCCCGGAAACTAACCAGAAGCAGCAACCTAATTCTTGCTAATCCAGACAGCCCGTGCGTCAAGTGCAAGTTTGTTATCAGCCGAACTCGAGGCCTCGACATCCCAGATGATCTCAATGATGCATTAGATGAAAAATTGAAACATAAAAAAGCTATTTATTATTACATAATTTAGAGTATAACTCCAAAGTAGTTGCTAGGACAAAGAACAGAGTGGATGGCCTCATCTAACAATTAAGGACACCATCCTAATGAACCTTATTTCATAGACGTGGACACCTTCATGGCTTGGAAGCATACAATTTTCCAGACTTAAGCAGCAGTGAACATCAGCGCTGCCTGCATGAAGAGTTCATATGTGAAAGTAGCGGAGCCCGGGCTTCTCTCCTGCTCCTTGAACGTTTCAGTCAGCCCCTGCGTCAAAGGACAACCACTCATTAGGTTGTGAATATATGATGATACATGAAGATGCTCTTACCTTAACAATGACGCAGCACCTGCAAAAGAAAGCACCATAAACTTATCAGTTAGGCATATATTTAACCCACAGAATGCTGTGAACAATTTAGGGAAGGAAACAACAGAAGCTACATGAGCTTGAAAACCAGAGCCAATCCAAGCTCCTAAAGTGGGGCTCAATGGAAACGGGCGTCAGCAGGGGCATGGCTTAAGTAAGCAAGCGTTAGTGTAAGCACGATGAAAGGAGGGCAAGAGCATATCCACTATCTCGTGTTTTAAATAGTTGGCAGTATCAAAATATTCTTGTTTTGGCGTCTCAGCAGTTCATGGCATTTATTATGGAATCATAAAGCCTAGAACGGGCGTTGAGATGTTAAAACACATAAAATGCATGCCTTGCATATTGCTTGTTAATTTTTCCATGCTTCTAATTTAATTTTTCTGGCAACTGTCATGGGACTCTACTTCAGCTAATCAAGGAAAAGCAGAGGGTTCTTCATTTAAGTCTAGGAGGTGAGAGTCAGATGATCAGTACATATTGTATGAACTTGTTGTATGGAACACCGTTGCTGCACTTCTCGCGGATGTAAGTAGCGATCATGAGATTGATGGCCTGGGGAGAAACGGGGAAGCCGAGGCTGTTGAGAGCAGTCCTCAGTTCATTGACCTGTATGACTCCCCTGTCCTTGTCCGTCTTGCAGAAAACATCCTGCATACCGAACCAACCGAACAAAAATAATTTGATTGCACTGAAGGAACAGTAATTTAAGTACTTCATTGAAGCCATTCATGAATATTGACGTACCCTCCATCGCTTCATACTATTGAAAAGAACCACAGATTCCCTGGGCCCTACAAGTTGAACACCGTAGGGTGACTCATAATATGGTTGACATGTGAATGGTGGTTGAAGTTCAGGTTGACATGTGACAATGGTGGTTGAAGTTCAGGTTGACTAAGAGGTTCATTATGTTCAACATTGGTCTTAATGCTAGTAGGTGTAGGCTCGGTACCTTGATTGCTAGGATTTTGGTAACATGGTTCAATAACGTTGGAACAAGGGTTTGACAAAGAAATTAAAGGTTTGACTATTAGTGAATTGGTATGGTTGGATGCTAGCCATTGGATAATTTCATTGGCTTTGGTTGGTGGAGAAATGTCTGAATAAAGAAATGTACTTTCATTAAATACATGGTATGTTTATCTAAGGGATTATAGCAAATGTAACCTTTATTACATTTAGCATAGCCAAGAAAAATGGAAGCATTAGATTTTGGTGCAAGTTTGGATTTACGTTGAGACCCAACAAGAGGGTAAATAGTGCATCCAGAAATCTTAAGATGCTCAAGTTGCAGTTTTTCACCGAGTAACTTTTCATATGGTGTCACCTTATGCATGTCAATTATAGGTAACCGATTGATAATTAAAGCGCCATTTTGAAAGCATCAATCCAAAGGTAAAGGCATACTTGCCTGGATGAGCATACTCAATCCCATTTCCACAATGTGTCGATGCTTTCGCTCTGCAATGCCATTATGTTGTGGTGTGTGCGGACGAGAAAGCCATCGTCGAATGCCTTGAGTATTAAGATAATCAGAAAAGGTGTAAAACCCATGATTTCTCTTTCCTTATTTATTTAGAAACCATTAAAAATGGTAGATTAAATGATTGAAAATGTCAAGGGGAAAGCGTTGGAAAGAAACTAATGTGTTGCCTAGAATCAACCTGACTGAGAATAATTAACCAAAAAGATTAAATGGCAAGAGGGAAAACTGAAAAATCATTACATTCTCAAGAGAAACTGAAAATAAATGGCAAGGAAGGAGGCCTTGTAGAGGGTGTATTTAACCCTATTTTACAGCAATTAATCAGTCCTTTTGCTGCAACCATAGAGGGGAACGTCCAATAGCAGAAAATTCGAGAAAGAGAGAGAGGCCTTCATTTATGCTCTCTTTCATGGTGAGAGCTAAGTTTGGGGCTACTTGAGAGAAACAAGAGGCAGAGAATGTTGCTGACTGGAACTCAAGAAGGCTTCTAATAGGAGATAACAGTGGAAATCTTGCTACGCTGTCTTGAAACGACAGCCCTCTTGGCGGACGGATTTGACTGCAGCATAGAGAAACAAGGTATGGGGAATATTCAGTTGTGAATGGATCATGAAGCCGTGTATTTTTGACTGCTCATAGATAAGAGATATATATCTTTGCATGGTATGATGATGGATCAATGTCTACAGTATGAACCCATGCATGTACGGGAATGTTCCCTTTGTACTTTTCTGTTTTCTGGTGGATAGATGTATATGCATATTATACTAGTTGATCTATGCATGGTATACCAGTGTCCTTCGGTTCTAACTATCACTAAAATTCTGAAAACAAACATCGATAAGCATGTATGGGGATATCCACCGATGATTGTAGCATGAAGCTATGTATTTTTGACTTTGTATAGATGCGTATTCACGTACATACAGTACATACATCTATGTTTGCATATGCCTAACTAGGAACGTGTGCTTGAGTTATTGTATGTTGGAATGATATCTCATGCGCTCAATTCAGTTATCTCTGATTTTCTAAGAATAAAGCATGCTGCTGAATACTGGTTTGAAGTGTAACTGAAGATTTGGAAGCTCTCTGAAGTGTAACTGGAGATTTGGAAACTCTCTAGATGTCTAGATTTATTTGTTTCTCTTTGTTCTTGTGAGACACCCGTAAAACAGAGCATGTACTAAGTTAGGGCTTTGTTAGAGGCTTCAAACAAATCGCAGAAAGAAACTTTTAATTAAAGAACCCTCACGGAAGGTCTGAGTTCAGAACCTCCAACACCAAATTTGAAGAGGGGAAGACTCGGCCTTCCCGAACCTGTTATGATACTAAACAAAAGAGGAAAAAAGAAAAAGGGGAGAGTCGCCTCTTGTGTGGTGGTAGCAGAGGCGAGTTGGAAAAAAAAAAAGGATAACAGCATCATCCTCCCGTCCTCCCCCGTTCCCTGCCGGTTCCTCTTCGTCGTGTGGCAGAGATGAAGGACGAGAGGAGAGAAGGGAGCGACGGTGTTGGTCGGACGATAGGCTGCGGCTGGAGGCATCGATCGGACGGTGGGCGGTGACGTGAAACCGAGCGTTGGAGCTCGCAGGAGGAGAACAGATCTCTCCCCACGGTCCCGCTTTCCTCTGGTTTTGGTTGATTAAAGAGTCGGTGGAAGCTTCACCGTCAGTCGCACGAGAAGGGAAGAAAGGAGCAGCCCGCGAGGAGAGAGAAAAACAGGCGAAGGAAATGAAAAACGCTAGGGTTTGGCCAAATTTATATCAATGTTGAAAAATTACAAAACGGGTCCATCTTATTAGCAAAATATTCAGATAAGCTGTTATAGTTTCGAGAAATTCATGCGGCAACGATTTTGCTGAAAACCTCTTCAAAAAGAGGCTTGCGAAAGTGATTTTCAGTAAAAACCAGATATTTAATATGAAATTGTGATTTGGTGCCCTCTGGATTCTTAAAAATTCTTGAAAGAGGGTTTTCATATATTAGTTTGTGATTTCTGTCGAAAACCGAAATATTATGCATTATTGCTTTCTGGTATTGTCAGTTTTATTTAAATTTCAGAAAAAAAGGGTTCCTGTTATTGTGTTAATTTGATCGTGATGGGATTGTTGTGTTAATTTCAAACGTGATGTGATTTTTGTGTTAATTTCGATCGTGATGTGCTTTGTTCTGTTGTCATTAAATTAAGTTATAAAATGGCTTATTTCTGTTGTCTGGGAAACCGAGCCCAAGGGCGGTTTCAGTGAGAGGTACTAGACGATGTCTAGTGATGAGAAACCCTCACTTTTGAAAGTCGAAGGCGAAACGTGGACTGTGTGCAATGGTTTATGTGAGTGCGAGTTTTCTGTTTTGCCCAGTGTTTGGTTTTGTCCCTGGAGGTAGTGGTACACTTGAGTTCACTCTTGTCGCACACTCCTCTGTCTGTACTGGAGGGCCCACAGGGTATTGGGCGGCACAAGGGCCCGGGGTTCTGTTCTGTTTTTGTTTAGGGAGCGAGACTCCTGATCCCTCAAACCGGGTTTCTAGAGGGACCATGCTGCTGCAGCGGCGATCTGGGATATCTCAGGAGGCTTCACTTCAGGTACCCTCGATCTGTTAGATCGCCTGGTGGAGATATGTTCTATTATGCCCGTGAGTGTCCACCGGGTTTTCTGTTGCTCGGCACGATGACCATGACATTGTCAGAGAACCACAGTTGGAAGCCTACGAAATTTTGGAGGTTGTGCATACCTCGTTTTGTTCTGATAGTGGGTCGTAACTTTTGTGATTGTGTAAAGTTTTGGAAAACTTATGGTTGTAGTTCATAATGCCTTTTTGGAATCGTTTTATGAAATTAAATATTATTTTGTTGGGCCATGTTCCATTCATGGCTGGATTTTCTCATACTCAGAGGAATTCTGACTCTTCTTTCTATCTCTACAGGTAGTCCTTGATAGATTTTAGCTCTTAGAGTGACGACCTCAGTCTTGTGATGGACGAGCATTGGCATTCTGGACACTGCGTCGGTTTTGTGCTTAGTGGTCATTTTTAGTTGTTTGGGTCCAAATGTTTTATTTTAATACAATGCATTTGTTTATGTTTTGGTCATGACTCAATGTTGCTTCCGCAATTATTTTTAATAAAGAAAGAAGAAATTTTTGTTGTCAAAAAATTGGGTCGTGACAAAAGGTGTCACTCAATAATTCTCCACCAGAATCACTATGAAAGTTTTTCACTTTTTTTTTTTTCAAGTTGTCGCTGTTTGCATCTCAAAATTTTCATTGGTTTTGGAGTGCTCCAGAAAAATAAGGTTTTGTGAAAGAAAGGGACTCGCCCGTCGGTACGAGGATCGACCGTTCCTGGCGCCTTTACCGGGGGTAATCAACCCAAGGGCTATGTTTATCATTGATGCATTTCTTTTTAACTTAAACATCTTTTTGATTCCATATGCGGTGTAGAAAAATATTGAAAGTTTAATGTTTCAAACTTTTGAAAAGATTCTTGAAAAATTGTTTGAGAATGTGAAATATTTTGAGGAAAAAGTGGAATTAGAAAATATCATTTGAAAAACGTGTGAAATCATTTTGAAATCACTTTAGTGTTCTCATAAGACTTTAAGTAGGTTTAAGATTTTGCTCTAATTCGATTACGACCTAGTTAGAGCTCCATCCCCTCTTGCTTAAGTTATTTTGGAGAGGTGCTTGTGATCATAAGTGAAATAATGTGGGTGAGAATGCATGGATGCATTTATCCTATATGATTGGAATAATGTAAAACATTCCTACCACAACATTCATCTAAAGTCATTCCTACCACAACATACATGTAAGATTTTTGTTGTTATAATTATTATACATAAGAAAGAAAAGTTTTTGAAAAAGAGATTGAAATTGTAGACCATCAAGCATGATTCCAATATTGGGTCATTACTTGGTTTGTGGTCTTAATGAAGTTGGTAAATAAAAAAGATCGTGAGAGGAGAATGTTAAAAGAATAGAAGAGATAAAACACTCTTATGAAAAGGAAGAGAGAGAGATAGAGAAAGACATGTATATATGTATACATATCATCATATATACACATATATGAAAGTTTAAGAGAAAAAGACGTATTAATTTGAATAGAAAGAGAGGCTTTAGAGGGAAAAAAAAATATACATACATATATATATAGGTATGCATAATAAATTTTGTAAGAGAATATATTTGTCTTGAAAAGGGGAATAAATATTTGAAAGAGATGAAATTGAGCACATATACATACGTATTTGTGCACGTATGAGAATTTATAGAATGGAGAGTGAAAGCATAGAGAGAGAAAGATGGGAGGGATCACCATGTTGGTATAGATGCATATAACATGTGTATACATCCATACCTTCACAAGATTAAAATCAATGAATAGTTTAAAATTACCAACTTCAAGTTTAATGTGGGCCGGAGGGGAGCTTGGACTCATGCAAGAGTCTAAGCTAAGTCTCTAAGGCCATGTTAGAAAATTTCTTTTTCAAAATGTTTTGGAAAATATGATTTATATAAGCATAGAATGTTATTATTTAGTTTGTTGTAAGAGATATATTTCTTCCATCGTTGGGTATGGAAGAAAACAAGCAACATAACGATACACTCATTAGGGTTCCTAATAGAGGATTAAGAATGAAACTAGCGCAAAATGACATGCAAAATGCATATTAACATGTACATTTTCGTAAGGGTTCATCCCGGGTTGGACAAGTCCCAACCTCAAAAATAAACATGAAAATAAAGAATTCACAAACCACACTCTCATTCCCACCATACATTCACATGTAAATGGAAAGCCAAATAACTATATGAACAATGTTCAAGGAAGGAAAGAGAGAGAAATGATGATGGAGAGAGAAAGATTCAACTAAGAGGAAGGACATGATGTAACTATGAAATGATATACCACCTCATCTTCTCATGTTTTCGGTGCACTTGAGTATAGCCTCTTGACTCTAAAATAGAGATTGAGAGCTATCTCATTTGGCCATAAAAAAATGAGGAAGAGAGAAAAATAGAAGGAAGCAAAAGAACAACAAGAATGTATTCATGAAAAGAAAGAATATGATTAGAATGAAAGATCATCTCATCTTTCCATGTTCTCGGTGCACTTGAGTATAGCCTCTTGACTCTAAAATAGAGATTGAGAGCTATCTCATTTGGCCACGGAGAAATGAGGAAGAGAGGAAAATAAAAGAAAATGTAGAAAGAGAAACGATGTTATATTTAATAAAAGAGAAAACATGATTCAATCATGAAATAAAAGATCATCTCATCTTTTCATGCTCTCAATGCACTTGAGTATAGTCTCTTGTCTCTAAAAAGAGATTGAGCACTACCTCATTTAGCAATGAAGAGTTGAAAATGAGGATAAAATGTAGAAATAGAAACAATGTTATATTTAGTAAAATAGAAAGCATGATTCAATCATCTCATCTCATCTTTTCATGCTCCCAATGCACTTGAGCATAGCCTCTTGTCTCTAAAAGAAAGAGATTGAGTACTATCTCTTTTAGTCATGGGAAGAGGAGAAAGATGAAAAAGAAAATTAACAAGAA